>JBBMJZ010000027.1:19266167-19298075 GCA_037833815.1 Zingiber zerumbet
CCCCCCCCCCCCCTCCTCCTCCCCCCCCCCCTCCCCAAATCCTATGATAAGGGTTTACTATAGCGTTACTGTAGCAGTACTGTAACGTTATTGTAACAATCAACTTGTATTTTCATTAGTCGACTGGTAGGGTCGCTTGTAACGGTCGAATTTTACTTAGGACGAGTCAACTGGTGGCAAAAAACACAGCTATGCATTTCCTCCCGAGCTCTATTAAAGAGAGCTGGGATGCTTGGCCATGGTTGACGACAATAGAGGTGGTTAACCCTTATTAGAGTCTCCATGGTTTTCTTGAGTGATCAAGAGCTTGTGTGAGTTTATGGCGAGGTTTCTCCACCCACAAGGAGCTACTCGAGCTAGCCGGAGGTTTTCCTGGGAGTCATCCACCGACGGATCGGGATCGTCCACCTTACGGATAGCCGTGGAATAGAAGTAAGTGATCTCCGAACCACGTTATATAAACGTGTTAGAGGTTTGATTATCTTGGTTATTGCCTCTAGGTTTAGCTTTATATTTGTTAGATTTGTTTTGTATTTCCGTTGTGCACTAACCAGCCTAGGAAGCGACGATTTGGATGAGACGCTATTCACCCCCTCTAGCGGACGTCAAAGGTTCTAACAAAGACCTCCGGGAGAAGTTCTTGGAACTTCACGAAGGAACATCCTAAGCAAAACTCGCACGATGGGACATTTTTCAAAACAAACTAACGAACATCCATCTGGAAAAAAGTGAGAAGGTAGCGAACTACATGTAAAGATCAAGGAGATGATCACCGGACTGGTCAACCTCGGCGAAACAGTAACCAATCGGGACTCAGTACGCTATGCACTTAGCACTTTTACTAGGACTCTATAATGGACTTCGATAATCAACGCATACTACATCTCGAAGAACATGGAGGTAAATACCCTAAAAGAACTCTTTTCTACCTTAGAATTACATGAAATCAGATGTGTAAGTATAATAAAAGAATCAAGCCAGAATCTGACACTAAAAGTCACAAAAAATGACAAACCCGAGCCAGACTCAGATCTAGAAGGAGACCAAGAAACTTACATAATAAGGAAATTTAGAAATTTTTTTAGATCTAACAAATTTAAAGAAATGCAGAACAAAAAAATTTAAGAAATAGAAGAAAAGTTCGATGCTACCAGTGCCAAAAAAGGAGCACATAAAGGAGGATAGCCCAAAACTCGAACAGGAAAAAGACAAGAGGCTCAAACAAAACAAGTAAAAGAATCTCAAGACCACTTGGAACGAAAGCTCATCATTTGAGTCAGAAATAGAAGCATACGTTGAACTATCACTAATGGCTAATCATGAAAAACAAAACATCTCAGAAACCAACATTGATGAAGGGGGGGGGGGGCAACTTCAGACGAATGTAGCAGAGAAGGGAGAGAATCAAGCCTCTTACCTCTTGACCAACTATATTATGGTATTAAATAAATGTCTAAATCTATGTACAAATTAAAAACTAAAAATGATAAATTGAAAAATGAAAACTTAGAAATAAAAAAAATCTTGGCAAAATTTTACTTAATAGAGGATCTTAAAAAATTAAAAATTGAAAATACAAATTTAAAGGATCAAATAGAAAATTTAAAAATTCTGTATGTTTAAATTTCTTTGCTTCAAATTTTAGGAACTATAAATAATTAAATTAGTATTATAGATTCCACAAGGGTCAAATTAGAAAAATAATAAAAACATACATCCTAAGAAAATATCTGACTAACCCAGTTGGAAGGAACTATATTAGGTTCCAAAATCATACTTATTTTAAATTATGCACATTTCTGATTTCAATTTGATTTAATATTTGCCTTTGAATTACCCAATGCGCTAAAATAAATTTCTTCATAAAATTTCTATTCAAAATTAATTAGCTATTAATTTTTAAGAAAAAGAATATTTTATTTCATATACGTAGAAATTTTTTTAAAATTATTTGACCATTGAATTTTTTTTTATGAATTTTCTTTCAAATATTATAGCTTGCAAATTAAAAATATCTCATGAAGTTATTTCTATAAAATTTATTTTTCTATAAAAATTTATCACATTCTCTGTCTAAAAAAAATTTTATAATTTTTTTTTACTATTATTGAATTTTTTTGTGAATTTTCTATTAAAATATAAATTTTTAATATTAAAAATTCTCAAATTTTTTAAAATTTATTTTTTTTGCAAAAAATTTACTCTATTATATTCTGATAAAACTTTTTATGATTTTTTCGAACCTCAAAACTATTTTTTAAACACTTTTAAGAAAAAATAATCTTTCTATAGTAAATAATTATTTATTGCTTAAATTTATATTATTTTCCCGTGAAAATTTTATCCCAGTTTTAGATGTGTCCGATTAACTTCTATACAAATTTCCATAATTTTTCAATAAATAAAATAAGTTTTAGAATTATATTTTTTTTTAAATTACTTTTTAATCACAAACATTAGAATTTCGAGTATAAATTTTCCAAAATTTTTCCTAAGTGTAAGTCACTGGTTTTAATTTCAAATATAAATTCATACCTTAATTTCAACTTAATTTAGTAAGAAACTTTTATTTTTAATGTGATCAAAAAGGGAGAGTTATGAGTTAAATTTAAATGGGAGGTATATTTTTCTTAAAATATTGTATACTACTGTTTCAAAACTTACAATTTCATTTAATGTTTTTAATTTAATATCTTGTTTTACTCTAACTTAACTTGGGTTTATCTATATAAAAAAGGGGATATTATAAATACCCTATGATGGTTTTGATATGATTAACAAAGTCAAATTAGGTTTTGTTATTATTTTGATGTGTCGTGTCTAAGTGTGTAGGAGTTTAGAAATATAAGAAGTCGAGCGAAAGACACAACTGACGAGAATGACGACACGAGAGAGAGCCGACAGGCTCGGTGTGTCCGAGGGACGAGGCGCTACAGAAGAGTACACTGGTGGATGAGAAGGAAGCGCGCAACCTTTTTAAGGGACGAGAAGCCGGAGCAGAAGACTGCTCAAGAAGATCGGAAAATGAGTTTGGATAAGCCCTATTCTGGATGACCGAAATCACCTAAGCGAACAGAACCGGAGCGGAAGACCTGAACAAAAAGTCAACATGAAGTTGACTGTGGTCCGGGCACCCGGAGTTACTCCGGGAGTCCGGATTGGTCTGGTTCAGTGGGGGCGCCTCGCCAAGGCGCCCCTGTGTAAAGGCGATCCGGGCCCCCGGAACCCTTCCAGACATCCGAACTGAAAATTTTATCCAGACCTGTTCCATCACAATTTATTACGATGCGGATACAATTTTATCTACACCCAGGTGCCTGAAATCCTTCCACGAGCCCGAATTGGGCCTATAAATATAGTCCTGATTTATATAGTTAGAACAACATTCGTAACAACTTCTGTGCTTACACTTCTAGTTTTGTTCTCTACTTTTTATGTTTTCAACGTTGTAAGAGGCTACTCCGCCTTTGAAAGAAGGAAACCTTAGTGAACTTTATTTGTCTTGCATTAATAATTCTCTGATTGTAAACCAAGTAAATATTTCTTATATCTATCTTTATTTTATTCATTTATTTTCTATTGTTTTACAAGTATTTTATCTAATTTAGCCTAAAGTTCGAGAAATGATATTAGTTTATTTTTAAGGCTATTCATCCTATTTAGTTGGTCGCCAGAGGACCATCAAAACTTAATTTTTTTTTTTATCTCAAAATTAATATAATAGGTATGAAGTCATATAACAACTGTTGATGGCATATCATAAAAAATTCACTATAATTATTAGAGTTGTTTTATTAAATGTTTATATAATTATTAGAGATGTTTTTATAATTTTTTATATTTTTGACATGGTATATTGGTATTTAAAAAAAATCCCATTATAACTAGCGGCAAGATCTTTTGTCCATAAACAAGTGGACTAAGGATGAATCATTTATAATTACAGTTTGATCGTAATTAGTTATGATTCCTCCCTAAGTTTACCATTCTCCTAGATTATATTTTGGATCAGGACGGGTGGTGGACAAGTGGCCAAGCTACCGGGTGTCAAGCAGGGATAGCCTCCGGGCAATTTTCTACTTTCTATTTCAATCTAAATTATAATATAGAGGATGATAAGTCTCAAAAAAATCTTAATTAATTACGATTAAATCATAACCACAATTCAACTATAATTATAAATAATTTATCTGTTGATCTACTTGGTAAGACAAAGGATCTGATCTCTGCTAACCAACCCTTCGATCCAATGGATGCATTTTAATTTTGGCATTATAAAAGGAGTGAGAATGATTTTATAGGCGCATTAAAGCCACCTCAAACTAGTTATCCGAACCGCTGCTTGTGCTACTCCAGACCACGCGTATTGTTCCAGACAGGGACAGGAACCGAGTCCGATAACTAGGCGAGATAATTCTCAGATGACGTCATAACTGCCGCAGCGAGGCACACGTGTTCTGTGTGTCCGAGTAAATTAGGCATTGCATGATTTTGCTCCGACAGCAGAGCAGCATTCCTCGATAAACCCCTCCTCGTCTTACTAGGGTTTATTAGATAAATTTTATCGTCGTGTCTCGTCGACCACACCCCAATCCGCGCTCTATCGATTCAATGGCGTTCTCTTCGCCATCTCTGCTGTCGTCTCGGTCTATCTACCTGATTAACCCCGTGCTCTTCTCTCCTTCCGCCCGCCGATTTGGCGCCAGACCTCGCAGATGGAACCTCTGTCGTCCCAATCGGAAGTTCTTATCGGGTACGGTCTCGCCGTTTTGTTGGATGGCTATGTTAGTTAATCTACTGGGAGTTTCTTCTTCGGCATTTTTAGCTATTGATTGCTCTGTTGGCTATCCTGGTCAGTAATGGCGACAGAGAACGAGGTTTTTACTTCTCCAGAAGTAGCGAAGTCGTTTGATTTTGCATCGGAGGAACGCATCTACAGCTGGTAATTTTTGATGCATTACTCCACTTTAGGTTCTACAAGTTTCTGCGAGTTCCAAGTCTATTAGGTTCACTCCTAGGAGGCCACAGAGAAGATAGTGAGGTTGTTTTACTTTCTACTGTTATGCAATAGCTAGGACTAATGCTCCTTGGGTTTACGGGAACAGAATTTTAGGTATTTCTGGATGAGCAAATTGAGAATTGATCTTCTTTGCTGCCTACCAGTGTTAACTTTTTTATGAAGCTCTTGAGACATGTCTTCCGGTTATAGTTCCTTTCGACAAATCTTGATTTTGTCAATTGATTGGTTTGTTTCATGGAAGCTGTACAACTTGTAACCATATATGTATCCTTATATACAGTGAACACGCTACTCACCTACGCACACAATTCAATTGCATATTTATTTTGCAGGCTTGGATCTTTTGTAGAAATGTTTGTATTGTTATGAAAAATATGATGGGACAATTGTATTTAGTAGTACTTACAAACTATGTATCCTAGTTTTTCTGCTATTGTGTGCCCTTTTTTTATGTGCATGATTGCACACTTGCTTTGCATGTTATAACCTACCAAGGGAAGGTTACTAGCTTGTATATTTTTTTTGAATTTCTCTGTTAACATCTATTAATTCGTTCAATGTTCTCCCCAATAATATTTCAGTGCACTGTATGTGGGTCCCACTGGTGTAAGTTTTCTATCAAACTTGTACTGTTTACTAAGAGATGGATACCTCTAACAAGCACTAACAACCATATTTATTTGTTAGTTTTGAATTAAATTTCTTATCACATGCATACCTTAAAACTTTCATCTTCTAGAGCTTCCAACATGAGAAGAGAAGAGTTAAATTTTTTGGATGTTAGCAGTCATTGTAAAAAATATTTCTCTTATTTTTGATAATTGGATACAAACTGCATTAGATTCTTATGCTGTGTAAACAAAATAATAAATAATTCTAGTCATGACTCTCTGGTTATTGACATGCCATTTTTTTGGTTTGCTTTACAAGTCCAAACTTTATACTGTGACACCAATCAAACAGCCAAACTTTGTACTTCATTAGATTTTTTTTTTAATTTTTATTTTTTTAGATCACGTTCTGTATGTTGTACATCCATGAATCAACCAAACATTTATCTTGGATGACTTAGTCTAATATTCTTAGGTGGGAGGCTCAAGGGTTCTTCAAGCCCAGCTATGACAGGAGAGGAGATCCTTTTGTAATTCCAATGCCACCTCCAAATGTGACTGGATCGCTACATATGGGGCATGCAATGTTCGTCACTCTTGAGGTTAGAAAACTTAGATAAGTTTGTTGGAGTATTTAATAGTCAAATCACTTTTTATTCTGGCTAAATAACAGCCAGTAATGGCCTTTTACTCCAAGTTGTCTTGATATTATTCATCTTGGTAGAAAGATATCATTTTCGCTTTTAGTGTATGACATTGATATATTAATTTTTGCCATTTTATTTCTCCCATTACACATCTTTCCACAAGGCGCCGACTTGAAACTTTTATGACTGAAATTTCCAGAAAATAACAAGTTTCTCCAAAGATTTCTACTACTGAAATTATTGGTTAAATTTGATCTTTCATATGAATATTTCTTATACTAGGACATAATGGTTAGATATAACCGCATGAAAGGTAGGCCTACACTTTGGATTCCTGGTACAGATCATGCTGGCATAGCAACTCAGGTAAGTCCTCTATATATACTGTGACACTAGGCAACTTGAGCATGAACTATTTCTTTTTGTCTAGTGCTTAGCAAATGCTTCTGTGTTACTATCTTTTAGTTGGTGGTGGAAAAACTGCTTGCATCTGAAGGCATCAAAAGGTCTGAACTGAGTAGAGAGGAGTTTACAAAAAGAGTGTGGGAGTGGAAAGAGAAGTGAGTTTATGACTGCTTCTGTATTGGAAGTGAACTTACGCTTTTGTTATGTAATATATATGACACTCAACTAAATTATGTGCTTTATAGATTACTGTATACTCATAAGCCAATTGAATAACTTAGCCATCACTTCCAATATAAATTTCTACTTCATTGCATGAGCTCTCTTCAAGTTGAGATTGCTTTAATTTGTTTTGTTACTGATAGGTATGGTGGAACAATAACTAGCCAGATAAGAAGGTTGGGTGCATCATGTGATTGGACCAGGGAACATTTTACCCTTGATGAGCAACTAAGTCGTACGTCATACATATCTCCTATTTTTTGTTGATGCATAGGGCTCCGAACCATGTTTTACTTAATATATGCATTGAATCTCATGATGCTTGCGCTTGATCTTTATGACCGCATGCAATGCCCTACAGCCTTCTATGTCTGCATCATTTTCCTCGTATCAAGGGGAAAAGGAACCTGAGCAATACAATAACAATGAACAAAGAGGAAGAGATGAGGAGTTCACAGATGTATTTTTAATTTTTTTATCAAATGAAAGAATTTTAATAGCAGTTATTAGAATCTGCAAAAGAAAGTTTATATCAATATTTTATTTTATAAAAGGATGATTGTCTGTCACTCCTAATAGAGAAGTTAAAATCTCCAAGAAATGTGCTTTAATCTAAAGGAGAGAATTTTCTTATTGCAATTTTCGTCGTGTAGTTATAAATTCTCTACTTATGATTGATAATCAAGTAAATATTTTTCTTTTTGTATGTAATGTATGAATGTTGAAAGGCCATATATCCGTATAATTATGTTCAAGAAAAGTTTTGTACAAGACCAATGTTAAAGCTGGTTCTGGAAAATTTTGATATGATCCATCTCTGATTTTGTGATTAAATTTTCTGAATGCTTCCAGGGGCCGTTGTTGAGGCATTTGTAAAGCTTCATGAGAAAGAACTCATATATCAAGGTATTACAGAACTAATGGACTATACTTTATCTATTGTTTTAGAATTTCTTTACTAAATTGCTAATATGAAGTTTCATGTAAGTTTGTTATTTGTGATCATAAATGAATACTTATTACAGAATCCAAACTTCTTTAATACTTTTTGGGAATCCTTATACTTTTGTTGGTCTATTGGGGTATAAGTAGAATGTGATTGGAATGTCATGAAAATGAAGTTGCTAAGTTGTTTTACTTGTTAATTTAATGGTTGTTGAGAGTTGTTGAAGCGAAAGTAGTTATGCGATTTTAAGCTTGGACCCATGTGAAGTATTTAATCTTTGGATATTATTGTATTATATATGCTTTTATATTTTTAGTGTAATAGTTCTCTTTTTTAAGCACAATATGACATTTGCTCTCTCAACTTAGTAGCAAAGTAAGTTTTCTCCTAGAGTTGCAATTTTCTCTCAATCACGTTATGGGAAGGTCACTGGTTTTATGTGATGAAGCTGCCTCCTCTCACTTTCATGCTCCCCTATTTTATCTCTAATAGCTCCATTATCACAGTGCCCTAAACTTTCCCTCTCTATCCGGTCTACTCTCCGTAGTTTTTGGTTCCTTCCTACTTTTCAGCTTAATACTGTCACAGTCGAGGATTTATTTATCTACTGACAGCAGACCTCCAATCTTGTTCTCCATCAATAGAAGCCACATCTCAACAACACCCATCCTTTTAACTTGGGCACTTTTTCTGTGATCAGATTCGAGCTCAACGTTGTTGCCTCCTTCCCTTTCCTTTAGCTGTTAACACCTCAATCTGAGTCTAAATAAATCCAATTTGACAAAAAAATTTAGAAATTTTAGGTCCGGATTAGACTTAACAACTCCAGTCTGTCATACCCAATTCACTTTTTCGCCATTACATTATGAAGTGAACACATTGACTCAAATTGCCAAAACTAGTGATCTCTCCTCTAGAAATTGACATTTGGCTATTCTTTTGGCATTGTTGTCTCACAATCATCATTGCCATCATCTGGGCCCTGAAGACAAGAGACTTTAGGTTGGATTAATTAGACAAATAATGACTTTTATTTTTAGCATTTTTCTTATTCTTCTTGATTAAAATATATTGTTATAACCAAGGCCATCCCAATTGGAGTGCATCTTTACTATTGAATTTGTGATAAATCATAAGCATAGATTTTTGTGATGGATGTCTATACTATCTATAGGATAACATTTTATTGAAGAAAACATTATGAACTGGTTAACATTGACTCGTTAATAACTTATTAAACCTGCCTAAATAGAGTTACATGGCTGGATTTGTGTTTTTGTTTGTTCAGGTTCTTACATGGTCAACTGGTCACCGAACCTTCAGACAGCAGTCTCCGACTTGGTTTGTTAGGAACTTATTAGCTCTTTCTTTATTGTAGTTAGGCTTATGATATTCTCATTGCTTGACTAATGTTAATTTTTAGAGGTTCCTTTCTACATTTCAAGGCAGCTAAGTTTAATCTTCTTTTGCTGCAAGTCCCTTCTCTATTCCTATGATCTTCATATTCTTAATATTTGGGCAATAAACAGTCAATTTTGATCATTTTTTTTGTTCCTTTTTTTTTGGAAATCTTATGTCAGTGAACATAGTCTTGTATATTTAAGATGTAATCTGGGATAGTATGTTTGCTTATTGCCATCCCTTGAACCGGTTCTTTTGTATGTTGTCTTGTATTCTATTGTCAATTTTGTGTTTTTGAAGACTCTAGTCATCTGATCTCTTTCTCATCTTTTATGCCAGAACTTCTAAGTTCTACCTATCCATCTAGAACCTTTTTGTTGGGTGCAAATACTTTGTGGTGGATTCAAATTGACATTTGTTTCCTTTTCTTTTTCAGGTTTATCATTAATTGTCTTGCCTTGTCCTTTTCTCTCTCTTAGTATTTTGAGTTCTGACTTATGACATGATTTATAAATTGTTTCTCTATTCAGGAGGTTGAATATTCTGAAGAGCCTGGTTCTTTGTTCTACATCAAATATCGTGTTGCTGGTGGTTCAAGGTAGTCTTGACTTTTGGTTTCATTCACCAATTGTTTTTTAGTCCCATAGGATTAATGGATATTCAAGCAATTTCTTTTCCTTTTCTGACTCATAATCCTTTTGTTAGAATTTCTTCATTTCTATTAGTCTTGGTTTTCTGAAAAATCCTCTATGTAGCCACATAAGCATATGCAGTGAATGACCACATTGCATCTCCTGTATTGGGTCCAAATATGCACAGAGGTGTCAATGAGCTAGGCATGAGTCTAACCCGACACGTTACACTATTGGTTACAAAAAATCCATACAAAAGAGATTTATCTTGAATATAACTAGTTAGTTGATCTAGTAGTAATGTAAGACGATAGAGATTTAACACTAACCTTTGATGTAAACCTATTAGTTTTATGAAAATCATTTCACACTACAGTAGCTGTTACACTACTAAAATAATGTGTGAATTCTTTTTTATCTATCTTTTTCTGTCATGCCCTAAGTGGGTCTTAGTTGCCATTGGTGAGATTTCTTCCATGATGAGGATGCCACAATTTCTTTAGCACTTGCTTAGACAGAGACATCATACAACCATAATACAAGTCACAAGAAATATTTTAATATTCACAATCATATTTACGAAATCACACCATGAAAAATAAGTTAAAATATATGTTCTCACATGAATGAAAGTATAAGGAGAAATCTGAGTAACAAAACATGTATAAGCAAAATGTAGTAAAAAAAAAGAGAAACAAATCCTAAAATTGAACAGAAAAAATATCCTTAGAGCAATTCTCCAAGTAAAAAAATCTAGCCTCAATCGACTAGGGATCTAAACACCTTGTAGCCTTGGAGTGGTAAGAGAAAATTGAGTTGGCCAAGCAGTATGAATAAAATGAACAAAGATAAAGTGTAATTGCAAAATAATAAATTGGATTCATGCACTGCAATTAACATCATGAATAAATAATACGACAGTTTATCATCAACTGCAAATTGCTAGAATTGCAATTAAACGAGTGTGATTGGACCTATTTATGAGTTTTACCTTCTGCAGTCCATATTTGTGTGAGAGAGTGACATCACATGCATGCTCTACATGTGTGCAACTACAAAGAAAGTCCAAGCTCATCTGTCGATGTTACTAATTTAAGATCGCGGAGAGAAAATTGGTATAACTGCTACAGTCTAGATTATCTAACAGGTTGAAGGTCTTTATCTATTAAAGAGTTGTTATGTGCAAGTATCTTATTCTCAGCAAGTGATTCATCATTTGTAAGTAATTCATCTCGTTTTATGCTATCACTTTTGTTCACCGTGTCCTCATCAAAGATAGAAGATATAATTATCTTCCATCCTTAATGTGTATCAACACTCCAAATATCATCCTACCTATTGCATATAGAAGTCACATATACGATATGTATGAAAACAATATATATATTCGACACAAATAATTCACAGGTATAAATATAATAACATATACAATCTGTATAAGTAATCTACATGTATAAACTATAATAGTTAATATGGTATGTGAATAATGGAAAACCACCAGAAGCCAATGTTACGAGAGCAAGGAAAGTAAAAGAGTCAACAATGTAACTCGCTCCATGTGAGAGTTAGTGATCCATACTCAACTTTATCCTCAAGCTGCCTCCAACCAAATCATATCTTGACAACTCAACATCCAAGATACAACCACCACATTAATACCTCTTTTAATCACACCTGCAACACTGAATCACCATCTTCTTAAACTATCAACTCCCACGCTGTCTTATCTTAGCTAAAAAAAACACTCCCCTAAAGTTTCAGCCCTAGTGCACTAGCATCCCTTCTTAACCAACCTCTTTCATTGGGCATCCATCAACCTGTAAAAAAGAAGAATTAAGCATGCCACAATGCTAGTTTAGAATTATTTCACTCCACAAGTATGGTTTACACCATTAAACATTTTCCATTATTGAATCAATTTCTTTTGATGTTTTGCTGTGTTCTCTGCACAATCTCATGAATTGAGAATCTCCTGCCCCTTGGACTATCTCGATTTACAGTTCCACCTGTTTCAAAGAAAAGGGAAGAGAAACCTATCAAATTGCATTGTGATTCATTGAAATAATACCAATAATTAATTGCTGGAGGAAGAAAAGGCACCTTGTGGCTGCACGATGATCTTCTCCCACTCCCGGGCTACTAGAAATGAAGAACAATAGGGAATACGACATCTCTTTTATAGTTTTCAAAGAAAGGGGCTCACCTTTTATTTTTTTTACCCTTGTTCTTTCAAATTTAATTATTAAGTGTACATATTTTTCTGTTTATTCTTCATATTCATTAATCCAATTAGTTTTTATATGATATCTATATTACGGCTTGCATGTGTCTATGTGATGCATAGAGCATATATTTTTCATTTTTCATTACCATGTGATATGGGGTATCTAGCTGCTTGTCTCTCAATGATTGTTCCATTACTTCCTCCTTAACTCGCTTGACTTCTGCTCTTCAATCATGTGTCTTTTAGAATTCAACATTGAAAGTAATCCGGTTGATGCTTGTAGGGTAATATAAGCTTGCTATCATATGCAAATTCAGGTTTCATGGAAACAGTTGTTTTAACTTAGAATGGCCAGTATCATGCTTGGGCATGCTTTATACACCTAATTGACTATTGTCTCTTTTCTCATCGCCTTTTGTATTGATTAGGAATGATTTTTTGACAATAGCAACAACACGTCCTGAGACGCTATTTGGTGATGTAGCCATTGCAGTGCATCCTGCGGTACATTTTTTATTTACATAATTTCATTTTTGATGAGAGTTGGTCTTGTTGCCACTGTTGACAATAAAATAATTTCTACTGCCTACTTGCAAACTATGCATCTTGTCTTTCAATTGGGATGCGTTTAGTCTCACTAGTTATTTACCTGTTGTTGCAGTAACTTCAATGCCATTGAGGGTAGGAAATTGAATACGTTTGAGAAATAAGCCCTCCTTAGATTATTGTTCTTTTACACTTAACTCCTTGGATTGTTATATTTACAGTTCAGTGATATTCCATTTACATTGTGGTCATCAATACACATTTAGTGAATGCAAGCTATGTCTTTAAATGTCTTGGCATTGTCTTAGTAGCTTCTTTTTTGTGTTTTCTAGATTATCTCTATGATCCAAGAGAGTGAATGTGCCCTGTTGATATGTTATAGAACAATGGTTCTTTTCCCTTCCAACGATCAGGGTTTTGTTTAACATGTTTTTCTTTTTTTAATAGTGACTAATTTGATACAGGATGAACGCTATGCCAAGTATATAGGCAGACTGGCAATTGTACCTTTGACATTTGGCCGACATGTTCCTATTATCGCCGACAAAGTAAGCTGTGCTGAAATTTACTGTGACATTTGAATAGATTGTTGACGCTCCTCTTGTTTTTTAAAAGATAATTATCATGATTTTGAAATGTATGCAGGAGGAAGTTGGTGAGCTCACTGCATAAACATTATGTGGATGCTTATGTAGTGAAGTTTGTCACAGTTTTGTTTCTTTAAGCAATCTTTTCCATCTCATTTTTTTTATTGTATAAATTGCAGATTAAATGTAAATATGCTAGATTGGTTGTGTTCTTCTAGTCTATCTATCTATTTCTAGCTATCTTAAGTTGAGTTGAATTATTGTTGAGTTTAATTTGCTAAGTCAATTGACAATTAAAAGATCATAGGAGTATTCATCAACTGCTCTATGAAGCACTTCTTTAAACCATAGCAATTTTCCATTTTTCTGCCATTTACCACATATTGTTACAAATTAGTGTTATTCTACTATAAGAAATGAAGGCTGACAGTGTTATCTGTATATTTATGACCCTTCTTGAGGCCCTTAGCTTGGTTTTCTGAGAAATAGGTGACTTATCAGACACTAACTGTTCATTTTGTCTTTTCCCTGATATTCTTTCAAGATATGGTTGACAAGGAGTTTTTGTCAAAAGAACAGCTTTTCATGGTTCTCTGTCTCTTGTTGATGTAATTTTGCAGTATGTTGATAAAGAGTTTGGAACTGGAGTCTTGAAGATTAGTCCTGGACATGATCACAATGATTATCATATTGCTAGAAAGCTTGGCTTACCAATACTCAATGTTATGAACAAAGATGGTACTTTGAATGAGGTTGCTGGGATATACTGGTAAGGCTTCAGTTATGAGATACGACTAGTAGGATGTGTAATTTGAATAAATAATTTGGTTAGGTTTTTGTGATGTAGCCCCTTCTGTCCAATTGTTACTCTTGCTTTGCATTCTTATGATTTATTATTATTATTATTATTATTATTTTCACAGTGGATTAGACAGATTTGAGGCTTGAAAGAAGGTTTGGTCTGATCTGGAAGAGACTGATCTGGCAGTAAAAAAGGAACCTCATGTATTACGAGTTCCCAGATCGCAGCGTGGTGGTGAAGTATTATTCTTCTTATTTATTGTCTGCTAGTATATTTGATTTTCATCTGTTAAATCATTTACTGCCCATGATTTACTATTCCACTAGGTAATAGAGCCACTTGTGAGTAAGCAGTGGTTTGTCACTATGGAGCCATTAGCTGAGAAAGCCCTTCATGCTGTTGAAAATGGAGAATTGACCATTCTTCCTGAGAGATTTGAGAAGGTACTTATTGGTGTTTTTAGTTTCTTCTTAGTTGGCTTGTTTAATTGTTTTACAAAAAGAAACATAGAACCTGTCCTATGTTTGACGAGCTACTTTTTAGTACATTTTTTTCTTTCATTTTTTGATTTGTTTCTGGAAACAACCTCTTGCAAAAAAAAGCAGAGTAAAACTGCGTACAATGGATCCATCCCCGGTATCCCACATAGCGGGAGCTTCGTGCACCGGGCTGCCCTTTTTTTTTATTTTTTGATTTGTTTAAACTTTCCAAGTGATCACACAAAATTTATATATTAGTTTTCCTTTTGAAGCTGCAAACACAGAATGTCATCCAGATGATTTAAGTTGATTCCCTACTTTTCTAATATAAAGCTCTCTTGGTTGATAATAACAGACATATAAACACTGGCTGACAAATATCAAAGACTGGTGTATAAGTAGACAGTTATGGTGGGGGCACCGAATTCCAGTTTGGTATGTTGTTGGCAAAGATAATGAAGAGGATTATATTGTTGCTAGAAATGCTGAAGAGGCTCTTGTTAAAGCCCATGCCAAATATGGAAAATCGGTGGAAATATATCAAGATCCTGATGTCCTTGATACCTGGTTTTCAAGGTTGGCTTTGTCTTTTGGAAAAGTCATGAATGTACAAATTATAGTTGATGTCATGGATCAACTTCTTGATTTCATTTATTTTTTGAATTTCTTGATTAAATGGTTTTGAAGCATTTCATACATTTCTTGCCAGTTGTTTTCTAAATGTCAGGGAAGTTTTTTTATCAGCTGAACTCTTCTTTTTCTATCTCTGCCATTTTGTTTACAGTGCCCTGAAATTCATGTGATAAATAATTAGACATTTTGTTTAACCTTTCTAATGATGACTATTACATGCTTTTCATGGCTCTGAGCGAATTTTTGAAGATATTGCTGCTTTTGACAATGATGTTTGCTATAGGATTTGTAGTTTTGTTTACTGTAAAGTGATTACTATGCAATATATCCAGTGGCTTATGGCCTTTTAGCACCCTGGGCTGGCCAGACAAGAATGCTGAGGATTTCAAGCAATTTTATCCCACGACCATCCTGGAGACTGGGTTTGTTGTTTTATCTCATTTGTGATTAACATAATATTTTACTGCACCTACTTAAATTTATGATTCAGGATTGTATTTTAAGCATGTTGTATGACTATGATCATCAAAATTTTCTTTGACACGCTGACAAAGTTCTCCAAGTTATTATAAAAATATTGTTTGGTTTTATCTTATCCATCGCCAACTACTGTATCTTGCTCCTGAGTAGTTCAACTGTTCAGTTCTTCCTTTTATATGTATGCCATCCATGTAATGGATATGTCATCCAATCACCTTCACTAGAAAGGACAGAATTGTTAAATATAACTTTTCTTTTCAGTTTTTAAAATTTTCTGCATTTATCTTCAATGTCATTGTGTGAGACTTATTCTACATTATGATATGATGATATTACCAGAATGAGAAAGCACCAACTAGACATGATCAGAAGTCTTTTCTGTTGCTAAGCAGGCAGAATTTGTCAAGAGTGGGATTTTGTTATGATTAAAACTTTAAAAGATTGATTAATTTTATTACCCCATGTAAACTTTGCAGTCATAACTTTCCACTTCAGTTCTTATAGGCATTGAGGACACTTGGAGGTTGAAAATGAAGTTACTCTCAACTTTGACACTAATGATCATGCTAATAAAATAAACAAGCCAATCAACAAATTTTATGAATAGTATTTCATCTTATGTAAAAAGAAAACAGATTTTTCTTAGAGGTGCTTGCTTTTACTGTCCTGGAAAATACTTTTTGATAGAAGTGCTTCTAGATATTGGGATTAATTTGGCTGCTACATCTTTTGACAGGCATGACATTTTGTTCTTTTGGGTAGCTCGGATGGTAATGATGGGGATAGAGTTTACTGGGTCTTCCCCTTTTTCTTATGTTTATTTGCATGGGCTTATCCGTGATTTCCACGTGAGTATTAAGTATTGACTAAGTATTATGATACACATACTTCTTTTATTATCTCCTTTCTCCTATATTACAACTGAGATTTAGTAGGATATGTGATTGAGTTCTAAAGTTTCTGTCCAGCCATGATATGTTTCGGACACCTGATTCGTATGCTTTTTGTGATGTTTTAAGTTCAAATTTGTTTGGAATGGTATTTTAATTAAAATTCTCTTTGAAGTTTGTCGAGATTGATACTTTTATGAGCTTATACCTTGTAAATATAGGGGTTGTTGCCTTATTGAAATTCATTTTGTATAAATGAAAAGACAACTTTAATTAGTATATGTATTATGAAATGGTGCCTGATTATATTTGCATATGTGATCTTTTTTTTGCCCAATTATATGCTTTGAAGAAATCCTTGGAATATTCATTTTTCTTTTAGTCAATCTTAGATATCTGTTCTGTTGCTCCTTGCAGTGCGATTTAATATATCAGAACAATAAACCATTATTTATGCTTAGTTGTTTGGTTTTTGTTTTTAGATTATATTTGGCAATTTGGTATTGTAATAGAGTATAACTGATATTGAGATGATAATTCACATTATCCCTCTAGACCAGTGTGGTTACTATTGACAAACTTTTCTGTAGTTCTCAGAGGGTCTTCATTTTATGTGTTGATATAGTGTTGCACAAGTTGTTTTGATCAGACAATGACTGAGTGCCTTCTAGATTAATAGTTTAAACAACAATATATAAAAAAAGAGTAGCAGTAACCGCTTGCTTGCTAGTTTTTTTAAGAAAATAACCGCTTTCTTCTAGACTTTGTTCTAGATGTTCTTTTGCGTCTAGTTTTTTTTATTAGCTTAAACCGCTTGCTTGCTACTTGCTACTATCCATTTTGATACTAACATGCATCTTCTGCTGTTACTATGAGTTTTTTTTTTGGATGCTTTTCTTCAGGGTCGAAAGATGTCTAAAACCCTAGGAAATGTCATAGACCCTATTGATACTATCAAAGAATATGGTACTGATGCCTTGCGATTTACACTTTCTTTGGGCACCGCTGGTCAGGTTGATTCTCAATTCATCTGATATTCTCTATGTATTTGCCGCTTTCCGCTTTGATTATCACCATATGTTTTCTATGTCAATTAAGTAACTTCCAGAGCTTACTTTGTGACTCAGGACCTGAATCTTTCCACCGAGAGATTGACATCGAACAAGGCTTTCACCAACAAACTATGGAATGCTGGCAAGTTTATATTACAAAATTTGCCTAATAAAAGTGATGCTTCTGCATGGCAACACATATTAGCATATAAGGTCCTTTATCATTTTTCATTACCTTTTCTTCTACCTTATATGATTAAGCACGTTGATATGTTCTGCTGACTTTATAGGATTATGTAGAAAAACAATCCTGATATTCAGTTATCTTTATTCTTGGTTGTTAAACTATATGCCACCAAACATTTGAACACTATTTTGTCAAAACGCTATTGGTTATCATTTGCAAGATTCAAGTTTCAAAGCTGAGTTGACATAAACATAGTACTTATGAAAACCATGCTTTTAGGCATCTATTTCAGAGTGAGACTTTCTTCTACAAGTGAAAACCAGATAAATCTATCTAGCATATGTTTTGCATGTGTTCTGGGTAAAGAAATCGAGGATGATTTTACCCAATGAACTTTGTACTTTGTTACTAACTTGAAGTTCAAAAGTGTGGATGCAGTATGAATAGAAAGCTACGGAGTATTTATTAGTTGGCACTACAACAAGTTAATGTCTGATGTTTGACTTCAATTCTAGCACCCATTCTACATATATTGTAAAGTTCTATGTTCTCGCACCATTTTCTACTATTAATTGTCCCAATAATGTTTCATCCAGTTTGATACTGAGACGGCACTTCTTAAACTACCGTTACCAGAGTGTTGGGTGGTGAGTGGATGACATTTATCTCTTCCTTTCTTCTTTTCTTATTATCTTATTGAAAGAAGTGATATTTTAGGTCTCAGAGCTTCATGAGCTAATTGATGTTGTCACCACGAGTTATGATAAATTCTTCTTTGGAGATGCTGGCAGAGAAATATATGATTTCTTCTGGGGTGACTTTGCTGATTGGTAAGCAGAGCTTGTTGAGACAATAGGATTATCAGGCAATTTTTATCTACGTTTTTTGTCCTCTAATATTCTTTTTTTTTAAAAAAAAATTTTAGTGTGATCCACTATACATTTCTAATTCTAATAGATCTTACTGAACATTTAGAGTTAGTAGAATTGTGTCAACAATGTAAATGCTAATACTAAATGTTTATTTTGTTTTTCTAGAAATACTAAGAGAAAAAGCCAAGTGTGGTTAAAATTTAAGTTTGATTTATTATTCAATAGGAAAAAAAGTTAAAGACAATAATTTATAGAGTTGAACATTAGAGGTCCTTCTTTCTACTCTATGGATGGTTTGACCAAGATGCTACTTCTTCATGCTTTATTTGAGATTGACTATGGAGCTTATTTTTCGAACTCAGCTGCTCCCTACATTTTAATATTCGACCTTATGTTTAAGATTGCTTTCACATGGTCTTCATTTGGATCAAACTATCTTCTCTGGTTTAATATGTTCTTTATTTGGATCATCTCTGGTTAATAAAACACTCAGCTGTGAGCTTGAGTTTTATGTCACCAAATTAGTTTGATCAACTCCTCCCATTTTTTTTAATCTTTTTTTAATCATTGCTAATGGAGTGCTTCTGTTTGCTCAGTCTCTCACCTATGAATATCTTTTACCATCTCATTTTCTGTTCTTGCACATCATAATAGTTATTTCAATTATCTACCTCTTCATTTCCTTTAATTCTAAGATATATTTTTTGATACATGGTCCTTTGTTTTGTGGGTGAAAACTTTTCCGACTCGCTATTTTGGTATATAAATATCCATCTCTTGATTGGTTTATTATTTCAGTATTCTATGTTCCCATATATGCATAGTGGATTCCAAGGAATAGTTTATAAGCCATCTTTTGGAACTTACCAGTCTTCTAGGTAGTTCATATATATATTCTGTAATAAAATTTGTCCAAGTTGTTATTTTTCCTACTTCATCTGTGTTAGTTTTGATATTGAATATGTTCCTCTCGTAGTTCTTCACTAGTCCATTTGGGTATCTTTGCGTAAGCTTATTGATTCTTTGCATTTGTAGTCTGGATTACTTTGTAATTGACCATCTAATGTTTTGCAGGTACATTGAAGCGAGCAAAACTCGATTTTACCATTCATGGAGCAGCTCGGTAGCCTCTGTAGCACAAGGTGTCCTTTTATACGTTTTTGAGAACGTTTTGAAATTGTTGCATCCATTCATGCCATTTGTCACTGAGGAACTATGGCAGGTACACACAATCATAATCTTTCATGTTTCCTCATTCTCTAATGTATGTGATTGGATTCTAATTCCCTCATATTTGTATCAGCGTCATGGAATTTCTGTGACTATCTGTTTTATGCCTTTTTCACCTGTATTTACTTGATCGGTCATACCATGTTTGCCCTATTCATGGTTGCAGTTGGAAAAAACAACTGAAGGAAGAACAAATAGGAGAGACAAATATATTTTGTTCATTTTGTGTTCAAAGATCAATCATATATGCTATTTATTTGTTTAAAAAACTAGATGACAAGTTGTGCATCCTAAGCATATATTGATTTTTTTTCTACCATTGAGCTCTATGTAAAGTTATATCCATAATAATAATTAGGTTAATAAGGTCGAGTATTTAGTCTTATGGTAAACACAAAAACGATCCAAATTCATGTAGTACTCTATGTTTTTTACTTTGTTTATTAATTAAGTCAACTAATGTAAAATTCTTCAGAGAGAAATAGTACTTCAAATGGCTTTTTTTTAACTTGAAGATCCATTAAAAAACTTGGCTTGTATTTTCTGGTGCATCATTATTGATTAATGAAGGTCTATTCCCTGGTTTGGTCGTAATTAATAATGCTCAGACCTATACCCCTTTTTGTCTGTCTTCAATGAGTTTAGGGTTCCCTATCCTCTGTAGTAAGATAATTGTATACATAATTTTATTCAAGTGTTTGAATCTAGTATGGCATAACAATTAGGTGATACACTGACCCTTTTCTCTTGGAAAGTACTGTATGTCCTTCAGTTTTAAAAAAACAAATGTACCACCAGCCATCTTTTATTATTTGTAGTTAAATAAAAATGAATATATAAAGAGAATTTTCAAATAGATGTGCAAAGTTAAAATGGGAAAACTAGTTAAGATGCTAACAAGATGTTCATAGACATTATAAGCATATATTTCTAAGGACCTTGCTATTGTTGTGGGTATGCACCAAGCGTTTAATTAGTCATACTTCATTAATAATGTTTACTTGTTGGAAAATACAATGTTCTATAGATTATTGTTTTGTTTATGGTGTGCTAGTTTTAGGTACACATCCTAATTTTGGACAATTTTTGGATGGTTTGTGACTTATATATCTTCTACATTTCAAACCTTTTTTTTAATCTCTTGCAGCTTCTCAAATGTTAGGTTATATATCCAAATTTCTCTTTGATGTTGTCTTGTATATTATAGTCACAATCTGACACATGTAGTTCATCTGCAGGCATTGCCTTACCGAAGGCAAGCACTAATGGTGTCACATTGGCCCCGGACTTCACTTCCAAGAGATGCCATGTCTGTAAAAAGATTTGAGAACTTACAATCATTGGTTAGTCTTGGAACTTTTGAATATTTTGTTCTACTTCGGTGTGTTCTTTTTGTTCTTATGTTTTGTTTTGTTTTCTGATTCTAACCCTCCACATATCTTTGTCCTTCATAGATTAGAGCTATTAGGAATGTTCGGGCTGAATATTCTGTTGAGCCTGCTAAACGAATATCTGCATCTATTGTTGCTAGCAGTGATGTCCTTGAATATATATCAGTAAGCAACTTTTTCTTTATCTTATTGTTGGTTAATCCAACTAAAACACCATAAATATGTAAGTCCTACATATTCAATGTTGTCTGCTTCTTCTCCCCAGTGATTCTATTGAGAAAATATATTGCTTGTATTTTTTTTTTTTTGCCTGCATCTTCCCTCCAGTTGTTCTATTGTGAAAATACATTGCTTGTAAAACTTAATTTTTATATCGATTTCAGTTTTTTTCTTGGTTAATTGCTGCTATTAACTAATTACTTGGCTATAACCTTTCTTTTCAAGCAAAAAGACTGTGGTCATGGTTTGTAATGAACATCTGAACACATGAAAG
Organism: Zingiber zerumbet; assembly: GCA_037833815.1. Classification (NCBI taxonomy): domain Eukaryota; kingdom Viridiplantae; phylum Streptophyta; class Magnoliopsida; order Zingiberales; family Zingiberaceae; genus Zingiber; species Zingiber zerumbet. Next base: position 19,287,918 of record JBBMJZ010000027.1, read on the forward strand.
CACACTATTACATCATAGAACTTTTGCATTGCCCTACCTTTTTAGAGAAAAATTGATTCTCATCAATTTTTAATCATGTCAGTGATTGATCATGCCAATTACCTAACAAAGTAATTAGTTATGGCTTCTTTTCAAGACAGAAGAACGCAGGCATGGTTTGCGACAAATAAACATCTACACACAAAAGATTTCCTTAGTAGAATATTAGCATCACCCAACCATCTTTCTATGACAATGTGGGGTGCATATTGAGAACATTTTCATCACTTTGTCTAATGTTTGTTAGGCCCTTGAGGTTTAATTTTATTTGCATTTAATAGAGTCAACTTGTTTCATTTTCATATAAATAAATAAATGCCATTAAGCCATGCGTTTCAAACTTCAGAAAATGATTTGACTTCACTGCATTTGTAACTCATGGACTGTTGTTCTATCTGTGGCTTTCTTTCTTGTGAAGAGTGAAAAAGAGGTCTTGGCGTTGTTATCTAAGCTAGATCTGCAACATGTTAACTTCGTGCAATCTCCTCCTGGTATGTTCCTCAACGCCCTCACTTTTCATAAATGTTGGTGCCCATTTGCATACATGTTGGGGTTTTAATCTTTGGTATTAATAGATAATGCAAAGCAATCAGTCCATTTAGTGGCAAGCGAAGGTTTGGAGGCATATATACCTCTAGCAGATATGGTCGATATATCAGCAGAACTGCAACGGCTTTCAAAGCGCCTTTCCAAGATGCAAGCAGAATATGATGCTCTTGTTGCTCGCCTCAATTCTCCTAGTGTATGAAACTACTTTTCTTTTACTTGATTCATATATTAGGTCACTTGGGTTCAATTTTTAGATTAAATTCCTACATGTGTGGGATCTTCAAAATATGCAAGTTATCTGAGACTTATTTTGGTGCAGTTCGTAGAGAAGGCTCCCGAGGAAATTGTACGTGGAGTTAGAGAGAAAGCATCTGATGCAGAAGAGAAAATATCACTTACAAAAAATCGGCTTGACTTCCTCCAAGCAACAGTTTTGTCCACAGACTAATTCATATTCACCCATTGTTGTTTTCTCCAGATTATTCAAGAGGAGATGGTTTCAAGACATTCCCTTGTTCAACCTGCTTCAAATGGTGACAGTAAGAGCAGGGGGCATGAAGCTGCTCGTGAACATCACATGCGGAAAGTTTTCTTGATCTTGCATAAGTGTCCTTTTTATTTCGCTGCTCCCCTTGATCGAAGTATTTGTATTGCAGCTAGAGAAAAGCTAATAAGTGGATATTATTATGGCAAAGAAGCATTATTATGCCCCGTATTTAGTACTTGAAACAATTTGTATGCGCTTGTTCATACAGTGCGCTCACCTACAAATGGCGTTTTACTTTTTTTTTTTTTTTGCTAATTTAACTGAGATTCATTCATATAATTCTGTATGCATTATTTGGCTCAGGTATAATGCACGGTTTCAAGATTATTGGATTGACCACATCTGTTAAAATCTCTGATTCCCCTACTGGCCAAGATTATCTGTTTTTCTTCATTGCATGGGAGAAGAGTTCTCTATTGGTCATCAACGTATTAGTGTGGTCATATAATTTCAAAATTATATGCCTTTTTGCTATTGCTCGTGTAACCATTTAATCTTCTACCGTCTATTGTCAACAATATCAAACTGTTGGAGTGGAATTGACTTGTACTTTTCTGATTGATTCATGTTTTTTTTTTTAATAATGGTATCTTATTCTTTGAATAGATTAATTTGGGAAATAATTGGACCACATCTATAGAAGTTATTTTACCGATTAGCAGGTAAATCTGAAAACACAAACGACTTATTGCTTTGTCGTCAGTGTTTTAAGATTGTCTTCCCATTGAAGGAAAAATTTATGCACGATTGGTTCAATTTTATAAAATTTTTTTACCGACCATCGGGATAAATTTGAAAGCGCAAACATCTTATCGCTTAATAGTCAATGTTCTAGATTTTTCATCCTATTAAAGGAAATCATCCTGCAACTATGGGTATTTGGGAACTAGTAGAGCGTTATTGCCATTACATCGTAACGCAGAGGCATAGGTGTAGGTAAAGCCCATGTGTTCATGCATTTCTATCCTTCATTTGTTGGATTTGACGGGGTCCAATCTATGATGTTGGCCTACAGATTATAATTAGTTGGGTTATTCCTTAATATTTTATTTAATTAGCCCAATTACTAAAGCTTTGATGGACGGACTAGTTGGACGGACTAGTGATTGTATTTCTTATTGGGCCGGTCCCACCTCTTGCTCTATCTATTAAGAATTAGGGTTTGTTGTTATTATAAATAGACACTTAGGCCTTGCATATTTGATGCTTCTTATATGCTTCTACACACGACGCTTATGACAACCCTAAGAAGTATACACGGGAATCCATCTACCCTCATAGAGCGAAAGAGGTGAAGATTGTGTCTTCAATTATGTTGGTGCTCAGATAATTTTTATTCTCTAAATCCGTTCATATACTTGATAAGATTCGTTTTACGGTAGAAATCTAGATTATGGGATCAAGCTTATGTCACGTTCTACCGTATTAAAATATATCTTACATTGGTATCAGAGCGAAGTTAATTTAGGTATATGAATTGAGATAGTACGTTATTACCTATTGACCTGCTATATCTAGTCGTTTGATGCCTTACAACGAATTATGAAGGAGCGTTTGTTTTGAATGGTAACACAATTATGTCTCCAAAATTATTTTGATGGCAATTAATAACATAATTAATTGCTAAATATAAATCAATGTTGCATAAGTTATTTGAATTATTCATTAAGATATCAATATAATTGACATAATTATATTGTTATTGTATTTGTCATATTAGTTGCCATATTAATTGTCATATTATTTATTAAGATAAATATCTTATGTGATTAATGTGCTTTATAAATTATTTACCATAATTAGAAAATAATGTCCATATCATCTTTATATGATTACATGAATTTATGCTTGATTAATGATTTAATTGTTGACTTCGTCATCTCATTATTTAAGATGTTAAGTATTGCGATATCCTTAATTGATTTCAAATCATAATTATTATTTTTATGTATATAATTATGATACACATGATTGAAAGCATGTCATAAATATATTAAATTTAACATGGTACTCTTATTTATTTTCATGATAAGGCGATCCAATGGAAGAAGATTTTTCAATTAAATAAATAGAAATAACAAAACTACACTTATATTACATTCTTATATTAAAATTAATAATTGGCCCAACCAAAAATTATTATTTTAATTATTGAATGGAATTTATTATAGTATGTATCTACTAATGGTGGGATGAATTCAACTATAATTATGTTAAAGTTTTTATGGAGAAAATTTATGTACAATTATTACAGTCGACCCAATGGAAGGTTGTAATATTTTGATAGTTCTTGATAGAAAACTTATGTTTAATTTTCTATCATACTTTAGCACTAATGCAAAATTTAATCGTAGTTTTAAATTAATTCTACCCAACGGTGATTTGAATTTAGTTCTATGATTAATTAAAAAAAAAAGAAGAAAATTTATGTGCATTTATTACAGTCGGCCCAACGGAAGGTTGTAATATTTGCTATTTTCCCGACGGATAACGTATGTCATTATCCTCTATCATAATTTTTGGCACTAATATAATGCTTAATTATAGTCTGAATTTATTTTCTGTCCAACGGTGATATAAATTCAATTCTATAATTACATTAAAGTATAACAGAGAAATTTTATGTGGATTTATTGTAATCAGGCCAACGGAAGCTTATGTTATTTTGCTAATTTCTCAACTTATGTAATTACCTTTCATACTTTAACGCTAATGCATAAGGGAGAAAAGCTTAAATATATTTTTTGTAGTCGGCCCAACAGAAGGTTGCACGAATATATTCTTTTTCAGTGGAAATACTAATGTGTTTGTTTTTCCCATTAATGTGTACTTCTTCAATCGCTTATGTATTATGATTATGATTTATATTTTCCATTATTATTAATGAGCATGATTTAACTTTATCAACACAGCTTCAATTACGAGCCAAATCGCGTCCATTGAAATTCTGACGGGTAGCAATTTTAAGAAATGGAACGAACAGATTCGCCTTGTCCTGGGCGTTATGGACCTTGATTATACCTTACGAGTTGATAAACCTACCCCACTTTCAGACACTAGCACTCAAGATGAAAAATCTGCTTATGAAAAGTGGGAAAGGTCCAACCGTTTGTCACTTATAATAATGAAAGGTTCAATATCGTCAGATATTCAAGGAGGTGTGCCTGATTCTGAAAGTGCTAAGGACTTCCTTGATTCCGTTGAGAAGTAGTTTTAGAGTTCCTCTAAAGTACTTGCTATCACACTGATAATCAAAATGGTAACTTCCTAAGTACAACGACCTTGGTGGTGTTTGTGGGCATATTCTAAGAATGAATGATATGACTGCTCAACTTAAGGCCATGGGCAGGGAGATCTCTGAGGGGTTTCTTGTTTATTTTATTATGATATCTCTTCCTTCTCAGTTTGGTCCTTTCAAGATCAACTATAATACTCAGAAGGAGAAATAAAAAATGAGCGAACTGATCAGTATGTGCGATCAGGAAGACGAAAGAATTAAGGCTGAGACACCTGATAGTGCCTACTTTACCACTCAACGATAGGGCAAGAAACGGAAACTGTATGGAAAGAACAAAAGGCATGCGAAGGAAAATAATGACAGAAATAAGGCAAAGACTTCATGCTCCAAGACTCACAAATGCAACTTTTGTCGCAAGCTTACTCATTTTTAGAACGGTTGTCCAAAATTTAAGGAGTGGTTAGCTAAAAAGGGTAAAATGTCTAGTTATGTTTGTTACGAATCATTTCTTGCAAATGTTTCTACTGATATATGGTGGATCGATAGTGGTGCTTCTGTACATATTACTTGTTCATCGCAGGGATTCCATTTTGCGAGGAAGCTAAATAAAGGAGAACGCAACGTTTTGGTTGGAAATGGATATAAAGTTCCAATTGAAGCCGTAGGAACTCTCCCTTTGGTTTTGGAGAGTGGTTTCAAACTGGATTTATTTGATACTATTTATGTTCCCAGTATTACAAGAAACCTTATTTCAGTTTCTCGACTTGTTGCTCATGGTTGTTCTGTCTTGTTCGAGAATAAAGGTTTTACCATTTCGTTAAATAACAAAATTGTTGGTTCTGGTATTTTAGAGGGAGACCTCTTTAAATTATGTTTAAATGCTTTTTCTGTGAATATATTGGAATCCATGCATGACAATTGTACAATCCAAATCAGCAACAAAAGAAAATTAATGGATGAGAATTCTTCAATACTATGGCACGAACATTTGGGTCATATATCTCGGGACATAATGCAACGTCTCATTAAAGTTGGAATATGTCATTCATTAGATTTCTCTAATTTTGACACATGTATTAAGTGTATTAAAAGAAAATTTACACAAAAGAACAAACATGGCGCCACCAGAAGTAATGGACTATTAGAACTGATTCATACTAATATCAGTGGTCCTTATACTCTTGATATTCATGGGCATCGCTATTTCATCACCTTTATTGACAACCACTCTCGTTATGGATATATTTATCTCCTTCGTGAAAAATCTGAAGCACTTCAGGTTTTTAAGGATTATAAATCTGAAGTTGAAAACCAACTTGATCGAAAGATTAAAGTGGTTTGATTTGATAGAGGAGGAGAATATTATGGAAGATTTACCGACTTAGGTCATGATCCTGGATCTTTTGCCTTATTTCTGAAAGAATGTGGCATTATTGCTTAGGTTTCTATACCGGGCACGCCTCAGTAAAATGGTGTCGCTGAGAGACGTAATCGTACCCTTATGGATATGGTACGAAGTATGATATGCCAAACTTCTTTACCTGAGTATCTTTGGGATGAGGGTCTTAAGACAACTATGCATATACTAAATCATGTTCCTACTAAAGCTACGTCTAAAACCCCTTATGAAATATGGGCACAAAGGAAACCAAATATTGGGTATATGCGTGTATGGGGATGTCCTACAGAGGCTAAAATTTACAACCCAAATGTACGAAAGCTTGATCCTAAGACAATAAGTTGTTATTTCGTCAGTTACCTAGAACATTCAAAGGGTTATTGATTTTATTGTCCATCGCATACCACAAGAATAATTGAAACTAGACATGCAATATTTTTTGAAGATGTTGGTAATTGTGGTGATAGCACGTCTTGCAAAAATATTCTTGAAGAGGAATGTGAAATTTTAAATGTTCTCATTATTTCAAGAGATTTGATTATCCCTGATTCTATGGGAAAATCATTAAATAATAAAACGATGCCTAATGTTTCAAATCATGTTGATGAACCTTCTCCTATTATTGTTCATAACCCACCTTTACGAAGGTTAGAACGAGTGAGAAAGCCAACTACTCTTGATGACTTTATCTATTTCGATGGCTGTGACAATTCTATTGGGAATAATCCCACATCATTTAATGATGTAATGACAGGCGACCAAACACCTTAATGGCTTGAAGCCATGAGCGAAGAGTTGACATCAATGAAATTAAATAATGTGTGGGACCTTGTAGACTTACCTCAAGGATTTAAACCGATAGGTTGTAAGTGGATTTTTAAAACCAAAATGAATCCTCAAGGAAATGTCGAACGGTACAAGGCCCGTTTGGTTGCTAAAGGGTTTACGCAAAAAGAAGGTATTGATTATAATGAAACCTTCTCACTCGTGTCTAAAAAGGATTTGTTCCATATAATTATGACCCTTATAGCTCATTTTAACTTAGAGCTACATCAAATGGATGTTAAAATTGCATTTCTTAATGGTGACTTGCATGAAGATATTTATATGACGCAACCAGAAGGATTTATGGTTGAGGGCAAGGAACAAATGGTATGCAAACTTAAGAAATCTATTTACGATCTTAAGCAATCATCTAGACAGTGGTATTTGAAGTTTCTAGAGGTGATCAACAAATTTGGTTTCAAGGAGAACGTTGTTGGCCAATGTATTTTTATGTAAATCTGTGGGAGCAAATTCATCATTCTCGTACTGTATGTGAATGAAATTTTACTTGCCTGTAATGATTTAGGCATGTTACTAGAGATAAAAGTTTTTCTATCAAGTAAATTTGATATGAAAGATCTTCGTGAAGCCCCTTATGTTATATGCATTGAAATTCATCGGGATAGATCTCGTGGTATGTTGGGTCTATCTCAAAGAGCCTATATTAAAAAGGTTTTAAAAATATTCAACATGCATAATTGTTCTTCTATAGTTGCATTGGTCTATAAAGACGACAGGTTCAGTTTATCACAGTGTCCTAGGACCCCGTTGGCGCTTAAAGACGTCTAGATATCGCATATATTGTTGCCATGCTTGGTCAATACCAAATTAATCCAGGAATGGATCATTGGAAGAATGCCAAGAAAGTTATGTGATACTTACAGGGTACAAAAGATTTCATGCTCATTTACAGGAGATTAGATTTTGTAGCATGTTATAAATCTATACTAGAAAATCTACATCTGGATATGTTTTTATGCTATCTGGAGTACCTATTTCATGGAAAAGTACAAAGCAGACTATTACAGCTTCGTCTACCATGGAAGCGGAATTTGTAGCATGTTATAAAGCATCGTGCCATGCTATATGGATTAAAAATTTTATCATGGGGCTTTAAGTACCCAAATATAAGAAATTTATTTTTCTTATTTGCTTATGTATGCTGTATGTATATTGTTCCAAATATATGTGAGAATTAGATTTGACCAATTTTATTACTAGTATATCAATTTTGTACTGACATTATTATTTTCAATTCTTGATACCATAGACAATATACACAATGATTATGACCCGGTTCACGGAGTCAGATGGCTTATTGGCTGGATTGATCGAATATTCTAGAAACTTGAACGAGAAGAGATTCCAATCCTGGACGAACACAGAAGATGAGCTCTGATTCAATCACTACTGAGACATCTTAGAGATATAGCACACCAACTAATGGATCATTCTGAAGGGCGCATCTCATATTTGGAGATGTGCAGGGATTTATTTCATTTGTCATAAAATCCTGAAGAATCAGAAGAGGATCTAGATCATGAAGAAATGGATCCCATAAAATTAGAAGAGGATATAGATCCTGAAGAAATAGATTCTACAGAATCTAAAAAGGATCCATATCTTGAAAAAATGGATCTAGCAGAATCTAACGAGGACCTAGAAATGGATCTTAAAGAATCTGAGGAGGAAGATCTTGTAACGCCCGTAAATTTCCTCTCTTCCAAAAGAGCAAAAAGAAATAGAAGAAGAAAAAAAAATAAAAAAATATATATATACATAAGTGATCAGGGCTAGGATTTGAACCCTAGACCATTGATTTAAGATTGGTTTAAGTAGCCATTAGGGTGGTGGTAAAGCATAACATTGGAAATAGGAAACTATTCATTATATGTAGATTATGTGTGAAGAGATGTTTCAACTTCCACTTAGTATAAAAGGGAATTGAAGAGACCAAAACCTAACTTTTCATTTCCTCTTCTCCTCTCTAGCCAAAATTTCCTCTTCCCTCTTTTTAGTTATCGGACAAGAAACCTAGGGTTCCAAGTTTCTAAGTTCTTCAAGAGGAGAATCTAAGAGAAGAGTTTTCACAAGGATTAGTTCGTGGATGAAGACTGACTTGGAGATTAAGGCATACAAAAGAGGATTGTCTTTCCTACACCCTATAACAGTAAGATATAGCAATAAGATGTAAGTACTACTCACCTGCAATATGAGTTGCTTCGATGATACATTTTGTGATAAGTTTTATGCATGTTAAAGAAGATACATGTTGTGATATGTTGCATGTTAAAGAAGATACATGTTGTGATATGTTTTATGCATGTTAAAGAAGATACATATTATTATATGTAAGATGCCCTCTAAAGTTTTGGGATTAAGAGCATGTTTAGAGTATCTTGAATTACTTCTCATTTAGTTTTGGGGCTAAGAAGCATATTCAAGTGGCTTAAAGTGCTTCCCTATAAGTGTGAGGGATTAAGTGCACATAAGGTTCTTGTTTAAATGACAAGTAAGTGCAAGTATAAGAAAGCAATATTTAAAAGAAAGTATTTTACTTTAAAATGGCATGTACTTATTACAAGGTCCATGGGTGGGCTCCTAGATCGCCCCTAGGCCCTAGATCACCTAGTAGTACCTTAATAGGTTCGAGATTAGCTACCTCGGATCTTATTAAGGATGCGCGTAAAGTGGTACAATGTCGGGCCCAAGCAAGTTTATTATTATTTTCACTAGTTATGTGATATAAAGTTTTCAAAATTCATTGCTTGTTTAAGTGGAAGCATTCCTAAGTTTGAGAACTTGGGTTTTAAAGTGTAGCATTGATGAGCTCATTAGTATGGCAAAGCTTATGTTCCTATTACATGTTTACATTACTAGCATGGTTTTAAGTTGATATTTTGCATGATAAACCTATTTAAAAATGCATGTCATGTACGTATTTCTGAATTATGTGTTTTAACGTGAATTACTGTCAAGTGCAAGTTTTGTGTTTTCCCCAAGCAGTTTTGAAAAGCATGTTTTATTTTACTTGCTTGTTTTGTGAGCAGATGGTATTTACTAAGCATTCTCTTATAGATTTGTATTTCCTTATACTGCAGATACAGGTAAAGGAAAGCTCGAGTAAGAGAAGGTAGCAGGAGTGGTGTTTTGTGTGTGTGTGTGACTGAACAGTGGAAGGAGATCTTGGAACTTGCTATTGTAAGGAATGAGTTAGATCTTGGTACTAGTATTTTCTTATCTCCGATCTGTATGAAATACTACCAAGAATTGTTTATGATGAATTTATCAGTTTGGCAGTAATTAGAGTGGCAAAGAGGGAAAGTCTAGAGTCTCCCCAAAGGGGTGGACTCCTCTTCTAGCAATAGGAGAGAATCCCTAAGCCAAGGATGAGTACAAAGGGGACAACAATCCTTTTTGAGAGTAGGGTGTGACCCCCACATGGCCCGTGACACGACCGTGTGGATTCACTCGTCCTCTAGACCTCTTCCTCTCGGCCAAAGTAACACGGCCGTGTGAATTCACACGGTCATGCCCTGCGCTAGCAGGGAGTGTCTTACA
>JBBMJZ010000027.1:19344070-19354081 GCA_037833815.1 Zingiber zerumbet
CAGATCTGAGCCATCCATTGAAGATCTGGTCCATCCGACCTAAGGGAGAGTAGATCCAGACCCTTGATCAAGATCAGTACCTCCGGATCAGATTTTAGGTGACTTTCCACCGTTGATCAGGATATAAATCACCCACAACCGTCCATTCAGATCTCAGATCTGATTTAAATGAGAAGCTACAGTGCTTCATCCTTTGTCGATCTCCTGTGCTTTGCGTCGCGCAACATATCTTAGTGATTCTGACCCTTCTCCAATTCCAAATCCAGCTTCCGGTCGACTTCATCGACGACGAGGTTCCCAGCTACTTGCGATCAATGTCCTTCCATCTGAGCTCGCTTAAAGGCGTTCCTGCGGCGACAATTTGAATCTGATGCTCTGTTTCCACCACTGAACAGAGGCGTTCCTTCGTTTCAGCGATTTCATCCAGTAGTGATCATCGACGGCGTTCCTCCGGTGGCACTTGACCACTCCCGACTACATTCCATTCTCCATAAGCTCCACACCAGATCAGAACCTCAGGAATTCAGAATTGCAGATTTGGAAGGGAATTGGCAGTTCGTTTCTTGCAACTTCGCGTTGAGGGTTTCTTTGTGCGATTTCCAGTGAGATCGAACTGATGCTTAGTTGCTGAGATCTTCTTCGATTGCCGAAGTGAGGTTTCACCGAGCTTCCTTGTGTGACAGCAAGGAGAAGTTGTCGTGTAGTGTGGTTTGGATGAGGAGATGGTTATCTTTGCTTTTAGTATTTCTTTAATTCTAGACTAGATTTTTTTCGATGTTTGATATGATCTCATTTAGTAACCCAACACTTCTTAATTTTGTTGAAGTTTAATTTGTGTTAAGTAGATAAGATTTCATTGATGCCATTTAGTGTAATTCTTGTTTGATGCTTGATTAATTGTTAAGTGGTAAGTTTAAAGCTAGGGTTTAAATTCTGTTTTAGATAAGATTTAAATGTGTCTTGTTATTTCATTCCCTATTTTATTCAATGCTTAGATTAGATTTCATTTGAATCTTGTTATTTCATTCGTAGTTTAATTGTGTTGAAGATGAAATTCATTACGTAGTGTGACAATGCGTATTGGACTAATCGGTGACACCTAGTTAGGTTTCATTTATGCATTAGATCAATTTCTTATTTGCTGTGCTTTTCATTTGTTAGATTTAGATTCAAAGCTTAACCCCCATTTATATGCTAAAACCCCAAAAATAGGAATAAAATACAATCATAGATTACATCCTACCGTTGGTTCCTCGAGAGATTCGATCCTGAGCTTGTTATTACAACATCATTGTGTAGTTAAGGGGTTCAGTGGATATACATTGTTAATTTGATAAGCCCATTCGTGACACATCAATTTGGCGGCTTATCAAATTTTAGCGCCCTGCCGGGGAAATATACAGTGTTTGGTGATTTTATGATTGTTTTACTATTTTGATTGGTGCCTTGACACTTATTTGTTTGATATATCCATGTGTTCGGTATTTTTGAGCTTCCTGTGTCTATTGATTTTGTTTGATTTTTGTTGCAGGCGAGACCAGGTTATACATTCAGTAACCATAGATCCATTTGAGGCTTTGATGATGGAGGGAGCTAGACTTGACGATAATGATAACATGAAGAAGGTGCTCGCTTCCATTAAGTGTATTCCACTTCTGCGTTGGCTCCTATTACTGAACCATATTCGACCACCAGAATTCAGGGGAGTTTGTTCCATTCCACCTTAAATTTGTCATTGTAGATATCATTCCTTTACGTGTTTGCATGAATAATTCATTTACTTACATGAGCTTTCATAGAGTATGATTTTGGTTTTTGGAAATAAATCCTTCATTGTAGATATCATTTTTTATGCTTGAACATTTCATTTCCACAAAGAAGTTTTGATTCAAAGAATAAAATGTACCCCTTGACATTTCTCGATATCATTTTAGAGATTTTTGAAAGCTAGTTAAATTTGATTGTTCAGTTTTGGGAATTCATAGTCATGATTGGATTCTTAGATTACATGAGTTTGTTACTTAGTGATGGAATTTAGATTGATAAATTGAGATGATAATTTGAATACCTAGTGAGGATTAAGCTTTATTTGTGTTATGCACTTGTGTGATTGTTACTCTAGAACTTGCTTTGATTCTTTTAAAACCACATTTCCACGGATTGAATCAGCCTTATGAAGGTTAATCTAATTCTCTAATCTTCCACACATTTCTTGTTTATTTTCTTGTGAATCATCATATCATTTTATCTTTTCTCATTTGTGAATCTTTGGATGTGGATACCTTGCTTGTTATATGATGAATTATTTGACCAAGATTGATAAAGTTGAAGTGTGGGGGGATAGTGGAATATGTTTAGAGCTCAACATGTTTTTATTGGATGGATGGTTCTATGTACTAGAGTGGAAGTTGTTATTTGGAGATTTGAATTATGAAAAGAAACAACAAATGAACACTCAATGCATAGGGTTTCATTTCTACTTGGTGTTGCATGATTGAAATTCTGAATTCTCTAGTTGCTGGATTTCTGAAATACAAATTCTGCAAAAATTCTATTGGGTAAGGAAGCTACTCTGAACTTGACAAATCTAAGCTGATGAAAGGCATTCTAGCTTTGATATTGATGAAGTATTATGCAAGAAAGGTGCTAGAAGCTACTGAAATTTTATTCAGCTTGCTATTAAGTTTGATGTCTGAAACAGAAATGCAGTAGTTTTCAAAATAGTGAGATGAAAACTGCACTTAACTGCAGTTTTGTTTGAGAAGTTTTATCAATTTGATATAAGCAGCTCAATCTAAAATATGAAAATCTTGTGAAAATATAGTCGGTTGTGAAAAGTTGGTATCAAAGTGATATCAAGATTCAAGAGTAGAAATTTTAATCAGTGAAGGGTCAAGTGAAGCTCTGTTGGGTGCAGAAACAAATGGTATCTGAGTCCTTCCATGATTTCTTCAAACTTCATACTTTGAAAGCAAGGCATTTCAATTGCTGAAATAAGGAACAAGTGAAGAGAAAACTCAGAAACTGTGAATTACTGAAACTGAGCATTAAATGAAAGGAAATAGGATTAGGGAGCTTAAATGATGAGGAATTGCTCATTTCATGAAGCATGTCAGAATGTAAGTTACGCTTTGAAAAGGATTAAGGAAGACAAAGGCTTTGGGTATAATCTGCAGAAACTGAATGCAAGAAATTCATAAATAGAACTGAAATAGTGGGGCTCTTGTAGCTACTGGAATCTAATCAAAATGGATCAGAATTCGCAATTCAATTAGAGAGTATCATTCCACTAATGAAGAACTTGAAGTTAGCATCATTTAATCTGAAAAGAAGGAAGGAGTGGGCACTACTTGATACTCAAAACAATGAGGTAAAAAGCTGGAAAACAGAATTCAGTATTGAGTTATATCAAGTTTGTACCAAAATCCTATCAGCAGCCCTCAAATCATTTAGGAACTCAAGTGAAGATCTTGTACTTTCAGTAACAAATGGTGTTCTTTTCATTCCATATGTTCCGAAAATTGGATTGGATAAAATTTTGATTGCTTAAACAGAAACAGTGAAAACTAGAAATTTTAAACTGTTTGATTCAACTTCTATAAAGAGATTAAGCTGTTTGGATTCAAATCAAAATAGAATGGGATCATTATCAATTAACCAAGAAGGAATACCAGTTTTAGATTAAGGTATCTAAAGGATCAAGTGTAGAAGCTGAAATCTGTTGAAATTGAAGCAAAAGGAACTTGAACAGAATTGATATCTTTTCACCCAACAGATTTGTTCAGTCTTGGGAAGTACTGCTGAATTAGAAATGCACATTGCTTAATTTGAAGTGCACTAGGAGATTAAACAAGTACTGGTACTGAAAATCTGAAATGTGGAATTGTTGTTGCAGAATTCAATTAACTTCAAGTTGTGTAGAATTTTTGGTGCAGAGTGCAGAATTAACCTTAAGTTGTGATGCCAAGCTGATTACAGTTTAGGGTTCAAAGGAAACCTTCTCAAGCTTAATCGAGTAGCATATTCTTTTAAGTGTCAAATCCTGAAAATTGTAGGTGTCAAGCTGAATTCTGATTTTGAAAAGCAATTCACTGGTTTGCCAAGATTCAATTCCAGAATTGAAATCAGTAAGAAACTCAAGTTAAGCCCTGAAATTTGCAAAATCAAATAGCATTCTTCTCCCTCCATGACCTAACAACTTAATACCTGAATTTCTTTTGGCCAGAATTTTGGATGTTCAAAGTTAAGTTTGAGTGCAATGGAGGTAAATGATAGAGACTATGGAGTTTGAATTCTGTACAATCCAGGAATGGTTCAAGTTTTGGAAAATGATTAAGCAAGGGCTGGTTTTGTGAGGTGTTTCTTGTGCAAAAGTGCTGAAAATCTGTTGTGAATGAATGACTCATAATATTCTATGCTAAACTTAACCATTACCTGAGCTTGATCAAGTCAAGATCAAGCTCCAATAGCTTTGAATTTTGGAATTTGATACTATGGTGATACACTTAAAACTCTCGGAGACATATGTTGGGAGAAGGTTTTGAAAATGAATTCTGAGCATTTTGTTTGTGTTGCTGCCCCTGAATTTCTAAAACTGATTGAATATGAAACATTGTTTTTAGTAGTAATTTCAGGAGAAAAAAAATGTGGAATGCTAATGCTAATGAATTCCAGAAACTGATACTGTTATAGGGTGCTGAAATTGCTTGGCTGATTCAAGAACTTAAATTGAAGTAGAGGAAGTGGAGAATGAAGTTTATATCAGCAACTAGGAAGTGAGCATGATTGAACTGAGCTATTGATTTTATTCCTTCCTCTTGCTAATTGTTTTGTTTCAGGAATCTATGAAGTGGAAGTTGAGTTCCTAATTATGTTCAGTAAAAAATCTGAACTGAATCTGAAACTAAATTCCTAACTGCCAAGAAGGAACAAGGGTTTGACTCTTAGTGCCAACTCCACATGCTATTTTTGAACAGCAACATTTAGAATACAAGCTTCCATCAATTCAAGCCTAAATGGTATCTGTGAGTGGGTCTGATTCTCTATGACTTAAGCTAGAAATTGCTAGAAATCCAAATTTAGAAATCTGCTGGAGGAAGCTGTGATTGATGCATCAATCCCTTATTGCTGTGTGTTAAGATTTGGGTCACAAATTTATAATCAGCAAGAAGTCCAAGTGGAGCTTTTGATCTTGGACTTATTCTGTAGATGTTGGACAAACACCAAGTTGGATTAAGGTAAAGTTAACAGTAGATTTTTATTAAACTGAATTACTGGAATCTGATCATGATGGGTCAGAATTCGAAATCCAAGTGGTGAGCAACATTCCATTTATGAAGTACTTTGAATTGAAATATTATTTTTTGAAGAAAAGGAGACAATGGAAGTAATTTGGTACAAGAACAGAATGCAGAAATGCGCAGGAATTGCAAAAGGCTTAAAGCTGACCAATGTGCTAATGATGTATATTTTTTTGTTTTAAACGGACTACAACTTTTTAAATGGACATCAAGTGTTGAGATAATGAAATGTAATAAGTGGTATCAAATTAGAGAAGGCAGAGTATTCAATCCTGAAAGAAAAGCGGTTTGCAAAATGTTGAAATGCAGAAGTTTGCAGATTCAGGAGTAGGAAGTTATTATAGTGTGTAATGTTTTTTTTATGGGAAGAAATTGAAGGGCAAGCTAATTGTGATTGAATGTTAAAAAGATAGTCTTTTGGAGGTTAAAGTTCAATGTGTGGCCCGAAATTCAAAGAAGATCCTTAAAGAAATGATGAGATGCAGAAATTCTTGCTAATGGAGCATCAATGCCAAGCTGCTTCTGTGCCAATTTCATAAATGAGTTATGACAAGTTAGAGTTGCTGAAACCTGGAAATTTTTGGAGGATGAATTGATAAAGATCTTAAGAAACTAGATGAAAAGGAATTGAAATTTCTGGTGGCTAAATGATGATTAGTTGACACAAAGTCAGGGAGTTATACAGAGAATTCAGAACCTGCACCTTACTGTGTTGTTTGATATTTAGAGACATCGGTTCACTCAAAAATTGAAATCCTGTTGTTGTTCTAGTATTTGTTAAATGCTGATCTTGCTTAGTCAAAGTTTACAAGATTTTTAGATTTTCCGGAAATTGGATTGGACAGAATTCTGATTGCTTAAATATAAACTGTGATGTTGAAAACTGATGTTTGGGAATTTTAACTTGATGATTTCTGAAGCACACTAAATTAAACCATTTTCCAACTAATTAGGGAATGAGTTGTAATTGTAAAATCGGGGAACAAAAGGCATTAGTGATGGAGTGTAGGTGGAAATGCAGAACCAAAGAACTAATTAGGGAAGCTGAGTTTTCTCTATGCAGAAATGGTTTTAGTACAAATTGTCAGATTTATTGAAGAACAAGTTTGTTGGTTCCTTAACTACACTAAATATTGGAAGACATCTTTTAGATGATCAAGAAACAAGTGTGAAAGGAGAATGAAGAAACAAATTTTTAGAGCTTAAAAACAGAAAAGGCAGTAAGCTCGAAAAACTAAATGCAGTTTTAGAGTTGAACTAAGTGTGTACTAATCTTTTGTCATCAGCTCTCAAAGTAGTAAGGAAGAATAATGAAACTCTGGCATTATCTTTAACAATTGGTGTTCCATCTTTTTCTATGACTCTCCAATTGGATGACACTAAAAATAATTTCTGAATCTGTGTAGATGCTGAAATGATGAGATGCAGAAATTTTGAAGCTGCTGAATAGTGACTTAAGTTGCTGGTAACCTGATCAAGGAGTAGGATTGCAAAGTTAATTGGTGATTGTCATTCAGTTCAAGTAACATTCCAGATGGAGTCATAAGATAGTTAATGGAAGTAACTCGAACTCTGAACTCTGAAGTCTGTTAAAACAGAAAAGCAGTGAGTATTCCAACACTCTCAGCTATGCTTTGGCTAATTCCTTCTTACCAATGAAGTGCAATTGAAAAACAAAATTTCAGAATTGAAATGAGTGACAGAAATACTGGAATGTAGTTTGGAGTTTGAAGGAGTTGTACCAATCAGTGAAAATGATACTCTGAGCTGAGATAAGTAAATTTTAGTTCTTGTTGATTGCTTGTTAGATGAAGGATCAACCTGGGAATTTTGTAACTCTATTAATTGAGTTAGATTTAAATAGAAATTAAGTTGTGACAGTTTCTCTTACTCGCAATTTTCAGAAATGAAGTTTGTGATGAATTTTGGAAAGTTGCTGGATTAGAACTAAGTTTCAAAATTGATAAATAGGAATGACATAACTGATGCTATTTGAGGAAGTAAATGGAACCACCAAGGAATAAACTCTTGAAGGAAATTGCAGCCAGTTTGGGAGAATCAGTTTCATTTCTGAAATTTTTCAAAAGGGGTTATGAATGTGTTTTATAGGTTTCATAGATGCAAGTCTACTTCAAGATTAAACTCTTTTGAGTTGAGTGCCTTGTTTAATTTGCTGAAACTCCATAAAAAAATATAAAGGGGTTGCTGTATGGTGAAGCAGTGAAGAAATTGTGAGAAGTTTATTAGCTACTTATAAGAGTGTCACTGTTGATTTGAAGGGAGTTTTGATTTTCTAGAAATGAAAAGACTTAGAAACTGATAGAACTCTAGGTAGAATACCATGGAGCTATAAAATGATGTATCAGCAGCAACAAGTTTTTCTGTGATGATCAGGAATAGTATCAAATTTGCAGATTTGAAACTATTGTATCAACTTGGAGTGATCTTTTGGAGTTTCATTGCTCGAGACGATCAAATTTTTAAGTGTGGGGGGAGGTATGGTTCAAGTTGTTTCATTGATTGAACGCACAATAAGACACCAAAAGCAAACAAGTACATGAACAAGAAGGTCAAATTGAAACCATGTCAAATGCTGAAACTGAATTTGTGCTGTGAGGATTGGGAAGTCTGTTGTGATGGAAATCAAAGCTGTTGTTTTAGTTCAGAATCACACAAAAGGATTATTGATCATCTAACCAAAGATAAGAACTACTTGTAGATGAAGTAAAGAGGTTGAAATTGGAACAAAACAAGGGCATATAGTAAGCTACAGCTGAAAAAAAAATTGGCTCACTGTTTGGTGTCAAATTGCAACTGATTTTCTGATCAAAAGGGAGCTGAATTCAAGTTGTTCTTTATTGAATATTAAATCAAGGCTTGGATTCATAGGAGATCATATTGTGAACTTGAACAGGAATCACAGAATGTCATAATCTGTGGGTGCTTCAAAACTGAAATGTTGTAAGCTATTACAAGATTCAAAGATTTTCCAATTTCATTGAATTCTGGCTCTGAAGTACAAAATGTAGAGTGCTGAAATGAAAATCTGAAGAACTGTGATGTTTGAAGATGCTGTTGAAGTTCAATTATGTGTCAATTCTCTTGGACCTGACTTCTACTGTGAAGCTTAGTTCATGTTTTGAAAGAATTCAAGAAATAGAATTTGAATTTGGGTTTTATTTTGCTGGAAATTGAGTTGCAAATACTGAATCTAAATACTAGAATTGGTAACTATTTAATGCTGGAAGTTGTGTGTTTAGTACATCAAGTCCTTGTGGAGTTTTATTGACGTAAGTGAATTCCAGAAATCAAGTGAAATCAAGAGTAGAGCTGAATTATAGGGTTGTGCTAATCTGCAATTCAATTTGTCTGAGCTAGAATGAGATAAATTTAAGTTGTCATCTATTGAATGCTTAATAAGATGTTTTATGAAGATTAAAACTTCAAAGATTGGTCAGAGAATTCAAGGAATTTAGAATTGGGAACTTTAGCAGAAATTTCAAAAAAAAAAATAGAAATGAAAATGGAATAGATGTTTTTTGTCAAATCCTTATGATGTTTCTGATTAACAGTACTCAGAATTCATGTGCAAATCAATCAAGTGCTAAAAGAAACCTTCACCTAGGCCTACTCTTCAAGATTCAACGCAAAACACTTTGTCATTTAGAATTCAGAAATATCAAATACAAAATCAACTCACTTCTTTGAAATTTTGGGATTTATTACACTGTTATGAATTGAAAACAAGCTGAAATTGGGAAATAAATGTTGAGCATTGGAAAGTAAATCAGAAAGAAGAGAAAATAGGGGAGCATAGCCAAGAAATTCATCTATATAGCATTCTTTAGTGTCCATGTCTTCCACTATAACTTTGAATTTTATTCTCCTTATTTCTTTTCTTACATACAAACTCTCCTTTGATTTGATTCATGCTCTCTTTTTCATCATCATTAACCATCATAATTATGTATTCTGATGCTTTGGATAGTGGTGAAGAGTAGAAGATAAGCAAGCTTATGGTAGTGAATGAAACACAAGTAGCTTGAGTGATCTCCACTATTGGTTACATTTGAGATTAGGATAAGAGCCACAAAACTTACCTCGTGAGATTTAGTTGTGATATCATTCTCAATGCAATCAGTTTGGATTGAAGCCATTATGTAGTTAACCAAGGTAAGAATTGAGTCCAAGAATGCTTGAATTGTTGAAACTTGACAATCCTAGGTAACTTGTTTTAATTATTTTCTAAACATGAATGAGAATTGTTAGGGTGTACAACTTTAGTTGTTTCTTTAGTTTTGTTCACTTGCACGAGACGTGCAAGAATAAGTATGGGGGATTTGATAATTCATTTATTTGGCATATTCTTTTGGGTTGATATTGGGTTTATTTGACTTAATTGCATGTGTTAATATACAATTTTTATCATATTTGTATGTGGATGATTGTTTTGAGTTTAAGTGCATTTCTCTTCTAATTCATGATATTTCCTCACAATTTGATTCTTGTTTTATATGACCTTAAATTGACTCCAAGTGGCGCATGATCAAGGGTCAACAAGCTTGGTTCATACAACAAATGGAGAAGTCCAAATCCTACTTGATTCAACTCATCCCAAGAAGCTTAACCCAAATCAAATCCTCCTCAACAAATCCCTAAAACTCCACTTGAACCAAACCCAAAGTTACTGTTCATACCCGGTTCAAACTTG
>JBBMJZ010000028.1:555-14634 GCA_037833815.1 Zingiber zerumbet
AGGTGCTCAAAATTCTGAGTCAAAGGTAGTTGAGTTGGAGTGAACCCTCTTATTAATGATGGAATAGACTTGTCTTAGATATGTGTAAAAAATACAATCCCCCTTTTATGTTTGTAATTTCTAGCATTAGGCATTCAATCAAGCGAAAAGGTTTATCCTTCGGGGTTATGCAGTCCATAGCGCGTGCAGCAAGGAGCATGGTGAAGCGCTACGCGACGCGAAGAAAACTAGCCTTTCGTGCCAGCTACTTTTTCGATCGTTGTGGAAAGAACGAAAGATTCTAAATTGAACCCCGAAAGACGAGACTGGCCTCGAGGATCGAAAGACCTTTCTTTTGGCAAGGTCCGCTATTGATATGGAAAGAACTCCAGCAGAGCTACGCGTCATTATCATTCGCTCCTCTTATGCCTTTGCTCTAGCTCTTATGGCGGGCTACTGTACCGGTTCATTCTTCAGTTTATTCTTCGGACGAAAGAGCGTATCTTTCTTACTCTTATTCGGCGGGCGATTCTTCATTCCCTACTTATATTATATTACTTATATTACTTACCTCGAAAGGTTCAAACCATTCTCATAATCTCACCGTCACGCGATCACATCTTCCCCGATTGCTAGTTGAATCCTGTTTGATAGAAATTGGTGTTCAGGAAGTAATCGAGATGGGTGTTCCGTGTCCCTGTATCGAAAAGTGGTTGTTTGCAATAGCACGTCGTTGGCAAGCATATATACGTTACCAGAGACGACTACGACCAACATACGCTGCACTGACTTGCAAACGAAGCTTAAGTTCGGCTCACGTAACTAAACTACATTCGTATTGCAAGCAACATACGCTCACTACGCCCATATAGCTAGCCTTCAAAACTACCATATATGGTAACGCAATAACAAGGCTACATGCCCAGAATACGCTAGAAACGAGCCCAGTACCCATCGGGTCAGCACTGTGCTACGCGCCTCGTCTTTTTGAACAATTAAGATCAAAATCAAAACTGTTCCACACATCCAGGTTGCTTGCAAGACCGAATCCTCTGTGTACAGTACAACTTGACTTTCCCGGTAGGCAGAACTAGGATGTTGCAAAGCCTAATCTCAAAGCTTGGAGTGGTCCATTGAGGCCTTCAAGTTTTCCACTAGAAAGAGGTCTCGATCTTTATGTTCTCTTTGCGTTCCCTCTCAGAACCCGGGTTCACTCTCTAGGAAGACCCTATCCCGATCTAGTTCTTCTTTTCTTCTTCCCCGAGGCTTTGTTCACTACCTCCAAGAACATGACTCCTCTCAGAAGGTTCAAGGATTGCACGAGAGATTGCCCTACCAGCTAAACCACTTAATTCCTACCGGGGTGGCTTGTGACTAGGTTGGTACGGGTGAACAAGCCTAAGTTATCTGGTTCTGGCTAATGCCCGGCTTGGGTTAGTAATGCTCTAAGTGCGGTTAGTACAAGAGGCTTACTACCATGAGGAACAAGAAAAGTATCTGATTCTGGGTCTGGTTCTGTACCCCAAATAATAGATTGTTGCAACTCTTATATAGGGGAAACTCCAACTATTGAATATGAAAGCCCTGTTATCGAATACTAACCCTTGATTCTGATTATCTTTATCTGTGTTGGATGACACTTTCGAAAGCATAGATCCACGAGAACCAGAGGGCCGAGTGAGAACGACGGGGTATCGAAATGCGTGTGCGTTGCTGCTACCTTGGAACTCCTATTGAGTCAAGCAGCAAAGCAACTAAAGCACCGGAGCTCTTCTAACCAGAATACAAGGTCAGTCGTCCCCTAAACTCTTTGAATTCTTTGGGTAGTTTAGGAGGGCAAGAAGCTCGATGCAGGGAGTCCCATTTTTTTGTTCCTTAACCGCTACTCGCAGGAAGGCGTGAATCCACTGCGACATCTTCTGCCCCATCCGATGATGCTCACTGAATACACCTCGAAAAGGAATAACACTTGAACACCTTAGACTTCGACTTCCTCTCGGGCAATCTATGAATTAGAAACTTACTCATTTCTGTAAAGAATCGTGGCTGGGCTCTGAACCGGGTTTAAACTAAGCTAGATAGGAGTTGCCTAACCTTATGAAGGGGCTTTCTACCAGATGCCATACTAACGCGGATAATGCTTAAGCAGGAATTCCCACAGCCCCTCGCTCCTTAGACTGAGAGGGACGTGAACCGAAAAAGAATGCAATTTTGGCAATGGGTCCAAGCCATAAAGAATGGTGAAAAAAAGAATGGTGAAAAGAACTAATCAAAGCAAGGGCCGTAGGGCTCGAAATTCCCGTTAGGGCCGAAATACCATTTGGGTAGATCTTTCGCCCAATAATTCAGAAGAATTTTGTCTACAATTGCCTTTGGGGCTCTTTATACTCCTTGAATCGTGAATGGCTATTCAAAACTAAGACTACGAAAGTCTCAAGATCTACTCAAGCAAATTCTAGTATTATTTGAATGGATTCTAAACTTATATTCTTATGTTCTTATATTCAACTTTATAAAAGTCGAGTCAAAAAATATAAAAGTCGAGTCAAAAAATTAAAAAGTCGAGTCAAATTATTAATGATGTTGAGAGGTCCCCATCAGCAGTATTTGTAGGCTCTAGCCATTCACGCAATTAATACTGGTAATAATCTGCTTTAAAGAAAAGGCAACTTACTTTTTTTCAGGGGCCCTGCCCAAACTCGAATCGTCATTTTGATTTTCTTGATCGAAATACAGATTTGAATGGAACAAAAGCAATGCTTCAACTTATCAGAGAGACTCGTTCCTCTAAGCTATATTAATAGAATGACTCCTTCCCTTCTGTTGGCGTCGCTGTCGCTCGCTCCTTGTCCTCTGACTGGGATCCGAGATCTCTTAACCTTCCTCTGCCGCACCAGGGACACCTTTTTAGGCATATCCGCTTCGCACCTCTTCTTGTCAAACCGGGCTTTAAAATGCAAGTGGTTCGATTCACTGTTGTCAGTCTGGTGAGAAGCACACAGAATGATTGGCAGGCACGATGAACTAGGGTAGATTCCCCACGCCTGCACCTTAGATACCTCAGTGTGGGACCTGTATCACGATTCTCTTGCTCTCTCCTCGGGATCGCTAGACTCTCCCTCTACCTAATTTAGTGCTTTCGGATTACAAGGGAGCTGAGACCCTCACCGACGAAGAACTCTCAACCGATTCTATCTCTTTGACCGAGATACTTCCTAGCCCAATCCAAGTGCCTCACTTTTGCTCTCCTCTAGTATCAGTCTCCCTCTAGGAATGAATCAACCCATCGCATGCTACGGACTCCCAAGATCCTCTTTCCCAGCGATTGCAGATGTCAAAGTCGCTCTCCTCGGTAACAGATGTAAGGATGCCCCTTGACTGGTACGTGAAAAGACCTGGACCTTGTCTGCTTCCTTCTCCCCCCTCTTGCACTCTCCCCCTTTCCCTTCCTTTTCTACTCGATATTGGATTCTTTCCTACGACCAGTCAGAGCCGACCGCTCTACCACTGAGATAATATGTCCATAGAATGGATTGTTCTTTTAAAGAAAGGAAGATTCAAAGGATGATGCACAGAACTCTAGATCCGAAAGAGATGAGTGGCATCTGCATTTCAGAACTCTATATCAGAAAGATATGAGTTGTATCTGCATTTCGTTCTTTGAGTTCTTCGCGCGGGCGGGAGGAAAATGACCCTACGCAACGTACCTTGTGTCTGTTTTAGTGTCTTGTAGCTGTCTTTGTAGTTATGTCCTGTGTTGCTGTTGTCTTGTGCGTTCCTGTGTAGCTCGTGATGGGTATCTTAGGGTCGGGGACCTTAGCCCAGCCCATCACCGAGCGGCTGGGCAATTTCAGTCCTAGCTATTCAATTCCTAGCTCAAACAAACCCATTCACTAATCTATTTCCAGGTATCAGACCCTACTCAAATGATCAAATTCAGTTAAGCTCAAACCCTCAAATTCTAAAATGAAGCGAAGCTCAAATGAGAAAATGAAAGGCCCCCACATGCAATTAGAGTCGTAGTTTCGTATTCTCTAGCAAATTATATAGTATTACGTGAATGGAATTCAAAACTAATACTACTCAAGTACAAAGATCTACTCTCTCCCTCTCCCTTATATATATGGTCGAGCCTATCGGTTCTACAATCTCCCATATATTATTGGTCGATCCCCGATCCCCATCAGCATTTATGGCTATTCAAAACTACTACTGATCTGCCATTGCATTCGGCCGGTCGAGCCATCTAAAGATGCCCTTACTGATCCCACTCAATCTTTTACACCGATGTTTCGTACTCTCTCGACCAGGTCATCATAAGAAAGCTAAATCTTTCCGAAGTGAGAGAAGGAGGGAAGGCGCTAACGCGCGCTACAACTAAGAGCCTGCTGAAGCAAGATTAGCGCTAAGAAGCAACCCGCATTTAAGTACTAGCGTCCCACCCCAACTTGTACTTGACTTGACTCTCCCCCGCTTGCAGCTCGCCTCAGCCAGACGTGGCTTATGTAGTGGTCGGCATTCCTACGTGCTCCGACGGCCCCCCACTGGAGATGAGATGAGATGACGGGTAACCTTTGGAAAGAGTCGTGACGGTGACGAAGCGGGCTTACGGTTTATGGATGGATTCCGTGGTAGTCTCTGCCTCCCTATAACTCAATCAATATCAACAACATGTCGTGACCATGACGGTTTGGTTGGTTTACTTTGTCAGAAAAGATAGTAGGTTGAGGGGCTTCATTGATTAGTAAACCTACGGTGCTGGTAAGGTCAGGACCGTGGTCGTCCGTCTCCGGTTTGCCGGCCGATAAGATCACGGAAATTTACCAGCCAGCTGGGTTGGTTTGGCTATTCCTTTCTATTGAAAGGGAGTCAGCTGTCTGCGCGAGTCACCTTCCTTCTTCTAGGCTCCGAGTCACCTTCTTCTAAGCTCCGCTGGACGACACGGCATTCTCGTTCTATAGGCCGGCCGTACTTGTGATGGTTCCCCAGGATCCAATAAACTTAGGTCTACGTTGCCACGATATTGTTCTATGGAAGCGGGCGGGCTGCTTTTTATAAGTTCGGCCCGGTTTTTTTCATTGTTGACTATTCAAAGGGGGGACCTTTCTAACGCATATTCTGTCGTACCGGCATGGCCCCACTGATTTGTTTTCGATCTCCGCATCAAGCAACGCAACCCGGTTCTACTTGACTAAGCCCCGTGCTCGTCCAAGGAGGGAGTTTGCTTTACCCAACTCCCCTTTTTGATAAGAAGGCAGAAAGCTCCGACCCAACATTCATGAGTTTCGAATGAAGAATGAAGAGTGCCCCTCTTTTTTCTTCCCTAAATCTTTTCTTTTGAAGTTGGTACCACCCCTTGTTTAAGTCAGAATGAGTCCCCGGGACATTGGCTTCCGCCAACTGTGAACTACTAAGGATCACATCCCGCGCATATTCTACATTATAGCCTGCAACTAATTCAGCTTCCGCTTCTGGGAGATCAAACGGAGCTCGATTAGTTTCTGCTAGACAAGAAATAAAGAACATAACCAATACAGGGAACAAGGGAATACCAAACCATATCTGCTTTTGCGCCATGACAATCTCACTCAAATTACAAGAACCTACACATATTAGTACAGTATACCGGGGTCCCCGGCCAGAACCACACGCGCAAGTTTCCTTGCATGTGGCTCGTCCGTGCTTTTATCCGAGGCGCAGCCTGTGACTCCTATTGGGAGAAGAGGTCTCTACTGCAAACGAGAGTGTTCAGAGCATTGCATTGTCTGAGGGCCGAGGGCCGAGGTACGAGTGATAACGACGTGGGCTCGCTTTACCGTAATTTAGGGAGAGTAGTATCTGAGGAATAGGCTCGACCGGGAGAGTTCATGGCCCGAACTGAATATTGAGTCGTAAATAGCCCCAAAGGCACATTTATACTCCCAGCTAGCACCAAGTCGTTCATGTATCCATGAACTCAAATGCTGATGGGTTTTTAGGTCTAACATGGCTATGAAAAACGTATACATTTCTCTAAATTAAGGCCAGCTAGCACCAAGTCGTGAATGTATCCATGAACTCTTTCCTTACGTTAATGGCTTTGGGCCATTCACTCTTGGTGCAGAATACGGGGTAGATCTTTCGTAGTTTTGAATAGCCATTCACGACTTGCTGGAGGAACGAGGGACATCTAATAGAGAAGCGACGTGCTCGTGTGCTCGGGCAGATCTTTCGCCCAATAATTCAGAAGAATTTTGTCGTAAATGGCCCATCAGCAGTATTTTGTCTACAATTGCCCCGTAGAAATGTATCGTAGTTTTGAATAGCCCCACCCTAAGTAATCTCGCAATACTCTAATCTGCTCTGGCTATGACGACTCCTTTTAGACTCTAAATTGTTGACGTTTAAAGACAGGCACGCAATTATACTGGTAATAATCTGCTGCGTAGACGTCTCGACCGTTAGGGCCGACTAGTTGGAGGGCTCGACCGATAGGGAGAGAGAGGGAGAGGGCCATCTGACTTCCCCCACTACGCGGTGTGAAACGACGCGCTCGACCGACAGGGTAAGAGTAAATGGCCTAAAGCCATTTACGCAATTACTGTAATCTGCTGTGGGTAGAAGGCGGATAGGCTCGACACTTATATGAGACTTTTAAAAAGTCGAGTCAAACTATTGGGAGAGGGAACAATATGGGAATATAAAGTAGCTCGACCGGCAGGGAGAGCCCCATCAGCAGTATTTTGTCGTGAATGGAAAGATCTTTCGTAGTTTTGACAAGTATACAATGGTCTTTCCTTTGGGGAAATACCATTTATACTCCTTCATTCACGACTATTATTATCTTTTGCAAGTCCATTCAGATATTCGACTGTTGCTGGGTGAGTAAGCAGCGCCTACCAAGCTAAGCTTTCGTCGAAAAGGCGTCACTGGTTCCTTTTCTAGCCCGCCCTTTCTTTATTTAGATGTTGGGGCAATAAGAAGGAAAGTCAACGGTTGGGTTGGCTCCCAGCTCCATCTCGGCCGGCATCCTGCTCTCGAGAGGGTCTGGTCCTTGAGCGAACTACTCATGTGCTGTCTTGCCCCAACCCAAGGGAAGGGCATTTGGTGAGGAGCTAGGGTCCGGTGGTTGACAAGCCACTGATCGGAGGCGACAGGAGTGCTTTCATCAAATGATGCATGTGGGCTGAGCCATTCCCATCCCAAGTGGTGGCCGGCCTGGCCTGGTCGGGAAGAGATTCTAAATATCTCATATGCGAACCGAGAATCTCACTCTATGTTAGCTAGCGGGGGTTCCTCTGGTTGTCCCGCTGCGGCCTCTGACAGTCCCGTCTCATCTTTCTTTGGCTATACTTGTAGCCAGCCATGTTAGCTCCACATTCAACCCTTTCTCTATTGTTGACTAAAAAGGCACTCATCAGTCGCCTCCTAAAATATTCTGCTTTGCTTGCTGCCTATTAAATTAAGAGAATGGGTCTCGGTTCAAGCGGCCCGCCTTTCATCATCTATACCAGCTGCCACGCACGACCCCATAGGAACGATTTCTGCGCCCATAAGTAAGAATAAGAATATGAACGCTTAATCACCTACAGCCCTTTCCTCCGCCGGGCACTTCCACGAAATGAAAACGGGCGGCATCGTCGTATGCTTGACCTTGCCCTGGTCTATATCCCGGAGTACTCCTATGGCCGATCTCTCACCCATACATTCTGGGCTTGGCCCCGTCCCGTGTGGAGAATGCCCCCCTTACGGCACGGCTTAGTCAGTTATTCTCGCAGTTCAGAGTTGATTCGGACCGCGACTTCTCTGAAAGCATGGTTCTTGCCTCCCTCCTTGGAGCTCGTCCATTCCTTGGGTGATCCCTTGCTCTCACGTTCGAGTGTTTGCTCGTCGTTTAGGCCGGTGAGTGAGATTTCTGCTCATTGCAGTCACCTCCGGGCTTCTTCGCACCTGGGTAGTACCAGGACCCTTGTGCCCCGGACTGCACTTCCCGCCCTATGACCCAAAACTCAAAATGAGCCTTGCGACGAGACGCGGACATTCCTCATGCTGCGGTTCCCTCCGGTCTGTTCCCGGGTTGGGTTAGGGGAAGATCCGAGCGATTGCCTTCGCGGATCCAAACGTGCTCACAAGGCGCACAATAAGAATAAGACCTATAGAGACTTCATAAGGGACCATTTGAGCTGCAGATCGTAATGCTCCTAGAAAGGCATATTTCGAATATAGAGGACGTTCCCAACAATCCACGAGAATCTCAATCATACCCAACTATGAACCGTACGAGCACGTCCTCTCTCACCCCCCACCGCGCTTACGGCTCTATACCCCAACCCCTCAAGCTCTGGCCCCGGGTCCTCCCGCATCTCTTCCTCGGTAAGCGGACCGTGGAAGCTGGGGGCGCTTGGGACTGATAGAAAGCAGCATCTTTGTCCCTCCTGACCGAACCCGCCTAAAAAACAAAAATAGTGGAAGTCCGGTCGCGTCGGAGACATCTTTATCTGAGGAGGAGGCTTCGTCCTCCGGCTCCTCCGATTTTAGGATCGGCCGGCTCATCCTCGGAATCCGAAAAGATGGAAGAGAAAGAACAGATTTGTTTCAATGACATATCTAATCAGACTGAATAGGATGTCGAAGACACGATCATTCACAACAATTGAAAGCAGGCAGGAAGGGCGCGGAAGCTACCGTTTAACGAATGCAAGCAAGGTAGCTTGCTTACTCTCCGTCTAGCGTGCGTTGGCGGCAAGTACTATTGCACTCCGGCTGCATTGCTTCTCGTGAAAGGCTAATGAACTGAAGGTACGGAGCCTGAAGGATAAGAGCCTTGAACAACATCTCTTGTAATTCACTCTTATCACAGAAGGAATGAAATGCGTTCGTTTGCTTGGAAGGACTAGACCATACACATTAATACAATACAAGAGGCATTCGGGAAGCGCCTAGTAGGACGAAGCAACACGAAGGCCGACCACTACATAGAGACAACTACCAGTCATGAGCGATAGTGAAGCCTAGAGAGGCGGAAGCAGTCGCTTGACGGACGAAGCCGAGCCGATACGATAGGCGGGCGAAGTGAGCGAGACCAAGCCGACCCAAGTGGCGAAGGGGGCCTACTATACGTATACGTGATTATACACCTATGAAAGACATCGAACGTATATAAAAGTGAACTATTGTGATCAGACAAGTACCACCTTCTTTCATTTCCGAATTAGCTTGCGAAAAGTCCTTGCATTAGTATGAGTTCGTTGACCGCGTAAGGGCGATCCATCTTGATGACGAATTCCACGATAACGAGAAATAGAAATTAATCGTTCGATGTCTGCTCGTTCTCCCCTCTTTAATTCCCAATGAACAACATGATCTTTACTTATAATTTGTTCAATTTGGTCGATCTGATACTTAGTTAACTCATTCATCTTGATGTTCCCACTGATACCTAATCGATAACGAAACTTCATGGCTTTTTGAGGTCCAATTCCATCCATTTTAGTTGAGGCAATTCTGACTTGTTCATCGGGAACTGATCTAGCTCCTGAGATATATGACATTCTGAATCCTTCTCCTTTTCCTGGTCTTCTCGGCTGGAATCTACAATGACAATGGGTCTCTCCCTCTCCCTAAATTACGGTAAAGCGAGCCTATCGGAAAGAATATTAAAAGTCAGCGGATTATTACCAGTATAGTTGCGTGCCCGGAAGAGAAGTTCTATTCAAAACGTATATTGATCTACAAAGATTGACGGCTATAAAACGATCCCTCAACTATTCTTGTAGTCGGCCCAAGCAGATTACCCGATCCCCATCAGCAGTATTTTATGGCTTCAAAACTACGAAAGATCTGCCCTTCTCAGTCGAATATATGCCTATCGGTTCTACGTCAGCGGATTACAGCGTGAATGGCTATTCAAAACGTAGATACTTTATGACCCTAATCTCATTGGTCGATCCTTTCGCATCAGCAGTATTTTGTCGTGAATGGATTCAAAACTACGAAAGATCTACCATTGCATTCGGCCCTTACGTCTGCCCTCAGCAACTTAATTATACGAGTTCATGGCTATTCAAAACGTAGAAAGATCTTACCCAAATATCATTGGTCGATCCCCGATCCCCATCAGCATTTATGGCTATTCAAAACTACGAAAGATCTGCCATTGCATTCGGCCCTAACGGGAATTTCGAGCCCTCCAACTAGTCGGCCCATCCTTTAGTCACACGTCGCTTTGCTCGTACCTAAATTACGGTAAAGCGAGCCCTACGGCCCTTCCCATCGTGGGCCGGTGCCGTATAGCTCGATAAATCGAATTGGAAAGTGCGAAAAGCATTGATTATTCTCTTTTGAGCCACTCGCACGAGCCTCGAGTCTCACTCTAACTGAATATGCTTTGTTCACTCCTCTTCTTGTTGCTACTTTCATGTTTCAGTGCTTTTTTGGCATTGCTTCGTGGTCTTGTTATAGTATGACTAAGAAGTGTGATAAATGCCCTCTCCCGCTCCGTGGGGGTCGAGCCTATTATCCCTACCCTCGACGATAAGTAAGTGGCTTTTCATATGAGATTTTCGCTGATATGAAGACAAGAGCGGTTACGTGAACAACGGTGATTCCTGTATTCTCTTCCGTCGAAAAGCGGATTCATCTTCAATTGCACAAAGCAATCAGAATCAAGGGATAGAGATTGCCCCCTAAACCTTGCCTTTGTGCAAGAAGTGACTTGCGTGCCTTACCGCTCCGTGGGCCTATTGCTACTGCTTAATAAGGTACAGCTATCACTAAATCAACTGCTCTGCTTCCATGCTTCTGATTCCATTCCACTTCATTTCTACAAGTAGAATAGCGGTATAGTGAGGTAGCCTCCGATGACCTTTCAATGATTTTAGCCAATGGAGAAGACTACCCGATCCCTCATGTGAGAGAGCTCATTCCCCCACCCAAACCTTATACTGGTACACCGGCATCGATGGGTTTTCCTTGAGGTTGACGGATCATGGGTCCTACCCCCGTATTGATATGGAAGTGAGTGGGTCTCGCCCTTCTCCAAGCGCATCCGTACGTACGAGTGATTGCTCGCGGGGGAGAATCTCGACCTCACGTTCACTCCCTCGGGTTCGGCATCGCATCGTAGGAATCAAGTTCACCAGAAAGAAGAAGAGATGATGTCAAGTGCGTAGACCAATGATGGAAGATGGGCTGACGTCGAAAGCGACATAGATTAAGACGTTGATCCGGATCAGGCACTCCGGAGATGTGACGCTGTGCCCCCTCCCATACTCCATAGAGCAACCCAAGCTCGAGAGTGAGCCTATGACCACCGCCCGCCCTGCTATCACTTCAGAGAAGCGAGCACCGCACCGGCACCCCTGAAGAGAATCAATAAGAAAGACCACTACCTAGGCTTTGTCTACCTTCAATGTAGTCTATTTGGAGTCGGAATCGTTTGCTATTTGCTCTTGTTGGTGAGTGAATAAGCGGACAGGCTGGAGCGAGATTCGATGCCTACTTTTATCTACCGATAGGTAGCAATAACTATCAATAAAAAGGGCTCAGCATATTGGCAGCTCATAGAAAGAAGTGCTCAAGGTAAGCCGCGCGTGCTTTCTTTCTTGCAACCAAGACGATCAGATCCGAACTGGTTAGGCGAGCTCTTAGATTAGGCGAATAGGAGCGGGTCTAGGTGCGGTTTAGCTTCTTTCTCATTGGAATGAGATCCCCAGCTAGCCCTTCTTAAAAGCAGAAAGCATATGCCCAGAGGACTCAATACAGAGACGGAGACAGGCCTACTTTCGAGCTTTCTACTGGCCTTACTACGCACAGGCTTCTAGGAATCTTTCCAAGCACTGACAGATAGAAAGCGCAGACGTAGACAGGGAAAGACATACTCTCACGGCTTACTACTTCCGTAACTGGCTTACTTACTGGCTACACAGACTGGGAAGGAAGGCAAAGATAGGGCAAGCTAGAGTAGACGACCACTCTCGACCTGTAGAACCTAGGACGGACTCTTTGAAAGCACAGGTGAAGGGATGCACAAGGATGGGAAGCTTTGCGTAGGGACGGCACATATTCTGCAACTATAGAAGGATCTTGAATTGGCTGTACCAAACCAATCATAAATGGGAATGAAAGACTGCCATTACTCTCACTTCTTCCGAGGGAGGGAGTCTATGACTATTTCATAGTAAACTACGCGGGTCTGACTTCGCTCAGCCCAAGATATGAGTAACGAAGAAAAATCGCACATTGGTCGCACTGTCTCAAGGCTGAAGGTTCGCAGTTCCTGTGTTCAGAACAGTCCTTCCGTTCTCGGTAACCAAAATCCGTGTTTAAGGAGCAGTGATAGACTTTTTACAATTGTGAACCACTTCCCGGAATATATGGAAAAAAGGTTTGATATGCGGATCCGCTTCTACTAAGAACGAACTGGAACATTTGACAAGGCCCCTCTCATAACTATATCAAGAAACCTACTCACCCCAAAGTCGCGTACCTAAGCCATTGTGCTTCCCGACATCAGGCAAAATTGGAGCTTCCTCATTGCGCTGGAAGTGAGGCTAATGAGAATATGCCGATGATCGTCCGATAGAAGGCGAAATCCACTTGCACAACCCAGTCTGACTAAGGTAATCTGGTCATTTGCGTCTTAGGTTGCATATATTCTATTCAATCGCCTTTTAGGGATCTCTCGGGACTTTACCAAACGATGTTGATAGAGGACTCGATAATAAGGATACCGGGCCCCTCTTTATGAAAAGAAGACTAATGAAAAGCGGGCGTCTATCACCATTTGGCTATCGTCTTATAAGTGGTGCAATCTGTGGAATTTGTAATTTTCCCGTAGCGGTCAGTTGAGTTGGAAAGTGTGAGACCGGGGAGGTGCGAGCGAGAGCGACTTTATCTTCGATGCAGGGGGAGTTCTTGCTGCTACCTTCTTTTCTGCGGCTGATCTTCTTTCTCTTTCTAGCTAGCTTCTATCAAACCGAAAGCGGACGGACGGATTCCTCCAATCAGGCTTCGATGCATTCATCCTTCCTCCGAAGAGCCAGCCTAAGATAGATAGTGGTTTTGTAAATGGGAATTTATCCGTCCTTTCACTACATCGCAGAGAAGTGCTTTTATGGTCGAAAAGAGAATCGAAAACAGACTTCAATCATTACTTTCAAGAGAATGTGAAATGCTTTTCGCACTCATTTGAGGAAGTAAGGGACTCTTCCATGTTCTACTCTCTCTCAACCGCTACAGCGTGAATCTGGACGGGGGATCGTGAATGGAATTCGATGGCTGGATGGGCTCGTGCAAACGGTATGCAATGCCTAAAAGATAAGCACTAGGGTATGGTTCGGATAGCCCGTCATTATTGCCGCTCGTACCTATATCAATCACGAAATGCTATGGTTCTTGCATATAATTGATTAATGGATTCAGAATCAATTCGTCGAGATCGTGCACTTTTTGACTATTCCCCCGATCCCTTAGAAATACCATATTTGCAGATGGATGGATCCATCCTATTCTTGAAATAAAGAACTCTCACACACTCCAATCAATCAATACACCACTTCGATTTATTGGATTTATTGCGGTATTCAACCCGGCGGATTGGCCAGTGGTCCAAGTAAACGAAAGAATCAATTATCTTACTCATATATTCTCTTGGATAGGATTCAGAACTCTCTTCGTTCCTTTTGTATCACTCCGATCTTTGATTTGATTTTCACGATAGATAGATGGGACGGAAGGAAGGGCTGAATAAGAACATGGGCCTTCGATGTCGTGTAAAGCCAGTGCTAGACAATAAGTGCTTATATTATAGAGAAGTGCTTCGTCTAGGCTCCGCCCCTCTCCCTATCGCTCGAGCTCTCAACTATTCCACTATTCTTTAGTCAAAAGTCTATAGTAGCCCCTCTCCCTCTCCCAATAGTTTGACTCGACTTTTTAAAAGTATCATATAAGTGTCGAGCCTATCAGTTCTACGTCAGCGGATTATAGTATTGCGTGAATGGCTATTCAAAACTACGAAAGATCTGACAATCTCCCTTACTTTGGTCGCTGCCTCTATTCTCTATTCCAACTATTAACTATTAACTATTGTTGTACTTCGCCACTTCCCTTACGTTCAGCTCT
>JBBMJZ010000028.1:15124-34498 GCA_037833815.1 Zingiber zerumbet
CCAGTCTTGTTTAATGCAATGTCAACCTGGATCTATAGGCCCTCTGTGGGCCTAGCGCCCTACGTTTTATGAGTCGCAGGAGGCGTCCTTGTGTTTGAGTTTTGTAGTTAGGTTTTGCTTTCGTCTTCCCGTGTGGCTGCACCTCTCTCGTCCGTGCAGCTTTTCGCCAAAGCGTTTTCACGCACTGCACGGCACGCTCGAGACCTTCGAGTTTTTCAAGTCGAACACAACTTTCAACGACCTATCATATGATGATTTTTCGGTCCGCTTTTTCATCATCTGGGATCAAGATCAAGTATATGATTAACTACTTCCGTTCCGCGCGCGCACGTATGTATATGTATGTATGGGCGCGTAAAATAGTATGTATGTATGGGCGCGTAAAATAGTACGCGGGGAAAGGTAAACCTCGAATGACCTCTCCCCCCGAGGGGGGTCACGATCCATTTAAAAGGAAGGGAAGGTAGCGAGCAAGTGAAAGCTCGAGTGCTAGTTTATGTGCGATATCGGTTACGTCGTTATCACTCGTTCCTCATTTTATTAGCCCGCGCTAGAACGCACGTTTGGGTTCCCTGATGTGCAGACGGGCTAGGGTAGTTGAACCGCGTCGTTATCACTCGCCCCTTGTTTTCAACATGCCATAATGCAAGGAATGAATCTCTGAGTGAGGGATGCTTGAAAAGGGAAGCTGAGGACGTCAGCTGCTGTGAGATTCCCTCTAGTGTGAGGTCCTCTATTGAGAGGTGTCTGATCTGTTGTGAGGAGCTCTTTCATTGCCCGTATGGGTTGTCTGGATCTGGGCTTGGTTTGAAGTCTGTGACTGGGGCAGAGAAAGAAAAGATCAATACATGAGGGTATCTAAAAGGAGCTTCTAGCGCGTTTTAGATTCATAACATGAAGGTTCATCTACCATGAAGCTTAGCTCTGACTATCTTAGCTCGTACTCAAGATCTCATGCCTTGTATTCTGAGCTCTGGTTATCTTCCCTTGCCTTCTCTGTCAGCGTAGCTTTTCTTGAACTCATACTTCTTAAGTTTAAGTCCAAAAAACGATAGTCCAAAAACTCTGTTTCTAATAAAGACTATACAAATATTAAATCATAAATCAATTCTAAAATCTCAATTCGACTTAAATCAATTCTAGTTTTTTCAATAAAATAAAATAGTTTCGAGTTTTCTAAATCAAATAAAAATTTAATTCTAAAATCTCAATTCTACTTTCTCTTTCTCTTTTCAATAGTCCTATAAACTATAGTCCAAAAGTCAAATGGGGTAATTCTAAAATCTCAATTCTACTTTCCTAAAACTATGTTTCTAATAATTTTCTAATCTTAAATAAATTCTACTTTTTTCAATAAAATAAAATAGTTTCGAGTTTCAAACCGATGCCACCCTTGCCGGGGAATAAAAGATATAATAAAATAACTTTAAATTAATCCATAAAATAAATAAATAAAACGAGGTTTCGAGTTTGCAAAATCTAATAAAAATAGTCCACAAAATAGCATTTTTTTCGCATTTTTGGCTCATTTTTGGACCGACCCGTCAAGTATCGTGAACATCTGCTTCTCTTTCTAGAGATGACAGTTCGCTCATCACGATGTTCGGTTGATCGGTTCTGTTGTGAGTAGAAGCCCTTTGACTTTGAGCGTCTCTCTGTCCCGGCTCTTCGTTCGCTTCGCCATCACGAACATGCCATTCCATGTTCAGGAGAGTTAAAAGAGTCATTTGAACCGGTGTCGTAAATATGTTATGTTTCG
The DNA here is from genome assembly GCA_037833815.1 of Zingiber zerumbet. NCBI lineage: Eukaryota > Viridiplantae > Streptophyta > Magnoliopsida > Zingiberales > Zingiberaceae > Zingiber > Zingiber zerumbet. The sequence goes on from JBBMJZ010000028.1 coordinate 16,884, forward strand.
TCAATTAGTAAAGCGGATTTCCCCCTTGAATCCATCAATAAAATGACAAAACAATACAAGCCACACTTTAGGGGAAAAAAAACCTATATACCCAGGAAAAAAACATTAAAAGAAATCCCTTGACTGGCAATCAAGGGATTTAAAGATAAGTACAGGATGGGGAGTGATGGTCCCAAACTGTACAGTATGATAAAAACAGAAATACCAGTAGGTATCGAACGTCAAATCAGTGCAGTCAGGGTACGTCAAATCTGTGCTGTCCGGGTACGTCAAATCTGTGTAGGTAGCGAACGTCAAATCTGTGCTGTCCGGGTACGTAAAATCGGTTAATCACCAGTATATAATTAGTGTCACGCATATACTAGAAGGTTTTTCACCACTTTGGTTACTTGGTGCACAACAGAAAACACGAAAGTCTATTTGGAACATCACGTTATATACTGAATATATTATACTCTGACCATACAATACTTAACACTTGGAGGGGATTAAAGTAATCAACATCTCTCGTATTGTATAATGTACGCCCCTTCAATGGGAAATACCTTTTTGCTGCTTATAGCATAGAAAGATCCAATTATGTGCCGGTCAGATCAGAACGTTCTTATAATGCGTTTAAAACAATCAATCCCACCAAGCCCACAACTATCAATCAGTGCAGTCCTGCTACGTCAAATCAGTATTACCCAGCTGTCCAGGTTCGTCAAATCAGTATAACCCTGCAGTCAGGGTACGTCAAATCCGTATTACCCAGCTGTCCGGGTACGTCAAATCTGTGCAGTCAGGGTAGCGAACGTCAAATAAGTGTAGGTAGATAACGTAAATCAGTGCAGTAAGGGTAGCGAACGTCAAATAAGTGTAGGTAGAGAACGTCAAATCCGTGCTGTTCGGGTACGTCAAAGTACTTGAGCCTTAGCCCATGGACTAATGCAAGTGTTCAGCGGGAATAGCGGGGAAAGGCCCGCCCATCAGCATAAGAAAAGATGTTGAAAGAGATGGTGCAATTAATATTAGACTCAGTTTGAGTGACCTAAAAACCCATCAGCATTTGAGTTCATTATTCTCGTTCGGGATTTGAGTTCATTCCGTCAAGCAAAGCAGCCTAAGCAGCCGGGAATAACCATTTGAATTGAATAATTATTCTTTGGGCACTTCCAAACAAATTAGTAGTTAGGGGTGCCGACACCCATAAAGAATAGTATTCAAATATAAAGGAAAAAGCCACTTTTTAAACTAATTGCTCTCATTCACTCCAGCTAGCTGGCACCAAGTCGTGAATTAAATTTCTATGGGAAATACCATACACTCTTTCCAAGTCGTGAATGGCATTTATCCATGAACGTCACTCTTAAAGTTAGTTGCTGATAGGTAGATCTATAGTCGTAGTTTTTAATCAAATCCGTAGCGTAGGATCGTTTTATAGTTAATATTAGGGAGAGGCCCGAGGTATCGACGGGGTGATAACGACGTCAACTGGAAGAGATTAAACTCGTCTAGCGTAGGGATCGGTCGGTGAGCAGTCCTTGGCTTGAATCTCCTGGTCTGCTCTTTCCTTACCTTGAATGCATATGTAGCTTCAGTTGTCCTAGCTCCTCTGTCTTCGGGTCTAAGTTCATTACAAGAGGTGCCAGTTAAAAAGATAGGGTATAAAAGTCATTTATGAGCAGGTGCCCGGAACGAGGAAAGGATCGGAACAAGAGTACTCATAAGATAAAGAGGGAATGAGAATATGCCTATCACTCCCGGTAGAGTTAGTATAATTTGTTGTGCCTTGGGTAGAAGCCCTCGTCTCTCTCGCCCACTTCTTAATGGAAGTCAGAGTCAGATGGCCCTCTCCCAAGCAGATTATTACCAGTATAATTGCGTGAATGGCCATCAGCAAATTTAGTCGTAAATTGCTACGCAATTTATACTCCTTGATTCAAAACTACGAAAGGTAAATATCTAAACCTGCACTAATATATACTAAACTCGAATCGTCATTTTGATTTTCTTTTTGAACTAGATTTAATATTTATCTTCTGACATCAAAACCCGTCGTGACCTCGGCCCTAGCGGAAAGAGGAAGCCAACATTCATTATTGTTATTGAATCGAATGAAGGCCGCGTCCGCGCTCCTTATTCAAAGGTAGGGCACCAGCTTCACAATGAAAGTCTATAGTATTAGTAGTCCGATCTCTCTTGCGCGAAAATAAAAAACTAGATTCTTGTATTTTATCGACCGCCATCAGAAAAGAGAGAGAACAGGCCTGGCGAGCGGCATGATGAACAGAACCCCAGAGGACCTAGAGGATACTCCTCCTCACTGTCTCGTAGTCGCGGGCCTAAGCTATAAGTCGCTCCCGCTCTCCTCTTGCTCCCCTTCCACTCATTCCCGGTCCTTATGCACGCACCTTGACCAAGCTTCCAATAAGAAGTTTGTGGCCTCTTTTCTCTGACTTTCTCCCTCTGTCGCTATCTCGCTCCTTTCACATGGCATCCATCTGCTTTCCCGCTTTCATGGCATTCCTTCTTATCACGCGGCACTCTCGCGGCCTATTCATTACAACCTCTCTTTTATCCAACTAGGAAAGGTGAGGGGATCCCACCTCTTATATAATATCCATTTGAAGAGGGTAGAATAATGATATCCATTTGAAAAGGGCAGAGTCCTCGCCCCAAACGACCTCACCTTAGTGCTCTGCGCACCGCTTGTTTCACTCGTTCCGAAGCCCTCCTCCTCCTTGGATCTCTCCGATGCCTCTTCTCTTCAACTCTTATCCGTGCTTGCTCCTTTTCACTTTCACTCTCTTTTCATTTCCCTTCTGCGACACGTGTCAAGCTTCTGGCGCATTTCGTTTCTCGCGTAAGGCGGCTTGTAGTCCCTTTCCTGAGCCCATCCGTATAGAGGGAGCGTCTTTCCAGAGCCTGATTCACTTTCTTTCGAATCTCTTATGAAAAGACAGAGCCTTCGTCGTGCTATATTATATTCGCTCAGCTCCCCTTTCTCTCTCTCTTCCTTCTGATCCGACTCCCCACTTGAAGGCTTCCCCGGGATAATAGGCTTTCGCTTGGCTGACCTACTTGCTCCCTGGGATGGGGACCTCCTTGCTTTGATTTCGCTTCGATTCCCCGAACTCGAATAACTGACTTTCTCTACCGCGTAGTGGGAGTCCACACCCGTCCGATAGCCTCTCATTCTATGCGTCCTTTCACTCGGCTACGCAACCTAGTTGGTCTGATTGGTATTGGTCTATGTCCCCCGGCTCATGCCTCTCGGTCTTCTTTTATTCTTTACTTAAATTTCATTGCCGCCAATTGCTTTCATTTTCCTCTTTCTTTGCTTTGCTCTCAATTTCATTCAAATCCTTATATAGTTTCATTCAAATCTTTATATAGTTTCATTCAAATCTTTATATAGAAAGAAGTAAAGAAGGACTAGGTGGGCTAAAGAAAAGAAGGACTAGGTGTGCGACACTTTTCTTCCTTTTCATCGTTGGTGCGCGATAGCTTTTTTCTTCTTTCTTCTAAGAAGTGGTGGGGAATTAGAAGAGATGCGCGATAGCTTTTCTTCGTTTTCTTATTGCTTTGCCTCTTTCAGAGCCTTTTCTTCTAAGAAGTTAGGTGGGCGACTAACAAGCACTAGAACCTTGGCTCGCTCTAGCTAAGAGTGTGGTTAGCACCTGTCTTATCTTACTTATCTGGAAGTGAGGGACGTAAGGGCTCGCTTTAAAGTTAGGGGCGAAGAGCTGAACTTTGATCTTCTTTCGTTCTGTCCATTTAATATAAGTTATAGGACACCTGCAACTATATTTATATATGTCTTACTATAGTCCCAGTAGCGTACTAAAGGATCAAAACCCCACGGTCCGAGTTCATTCAAAGAGTTAATGGTTCAAGTTAATGGCAACATGAACGACGTAGGTATACATGCCATGAACGACTACTTACGTAATGCCATTCTTTTATTCGACTACGGTATGCAAAGCCATAGACGACTCTTGCTGCGGTCCGAGGTACGAATGAATTTAGACTATCAGACTCGTAAGGGAGGTCACATTTATCAGCAGCCAAGCAGGTTCTTTGCCAGATCCCAGTATAAAGAGGATTCATAGGTGTGAGCCATAATCAGCCTTATTCATTCGTTCCGGTCGGAGGCAGCCTAAGATCTGGAATGAAAGCTCATCCCTGAACTCAGGGAAAAGATCCTTAGATGCGTAATGCGTAACACATGCATCAACAGTAGAGTTCATTCCAAGATGAACGACCTGTTGCTGAGAGTGAATAGCTATCGCTATCGGTTAAAAAGAAAGAGGATCTGAATAGAAAGGGAAAACACATATTACGGAAAAAGAAAGGGAAGGGGACCCGGGACCCGGAGCGTTTGATCCAGCCTTGAATTTGATAAGCCAAGGAGAGATAGATAGATATGTAAATAGATAGATATGTAATATAACGGAAGCCCAGGAGAAAGAGGATCAAGAGGTCTTCGTGTGATCCTGCCGTTCCAACTTTCTTATATTAACAATGAACTTGAATTTCTTTACTTTGACTGACGAATCCAATTCTGTGTTATGTTAGTAGAGTGAACCGCTCCACGTCGCTATCGCAGCAACAGGTCAATAAAAGAATGGCTAGTATTATGATTATTCACTCTACCCCTATCGGTCTCCACGTCTACCCGTCGTGACCTCGGGCCTTCCTTTCCGCGGCCATGAGCTTGAACCATATTAGACCCACTCACTGCTTAATGAACTTAGTAAGTAGCCATTAACTCTTTTAACGAGTACAAAGTTAGCTCATATGCGGGTGAAAGGACTGGAAGCGAGCAAACCCTAAAGAACTAATTTCAGTGAGCCGTGAAGATCTAGTTCAAGTAGTCTGGGACCACTCGAGTAGCATTTGTTACGCAAATCATAAACTGATCTTTCATCTTCAATTGTTCTCCTTTTTTCTCATACTCAAGAGCTTTAGCAAAAGGATCTTAGGCCCCGGAGCTAGAAAGTGTATTTCGAGGCAGGTTCCCTTTACTAATTATTTGAAGCGAATTATTCTTTTTGAGGGTGGGCTCCGCTCTCTCGATCAATACATTCATGAAATAAATATTGTGAGAAATATTTGAGATATATTGGAAAGAAGAGATATATTTTATCCAACTCGTTCTCAATCAGAACTCAAATCCTATCCCGTATCTATACCACGTCGTTATCACTCTACCACGTCGCGAGAAAATCAAATACTCATACTGCTCGCAGCAAACTTTTCTTTTATTTCGCGATTACTTAGGGTGGGGCTATGAAAAACTACTCAAGATCTACCCAACTATTTTAATGAATTTCTTTGTTCGGCCCTGTTCTGTTGCAGCGATAGCGACGTGGTCCGGTTCTTTGATCTTTCCTTTCCCTGCTCTTACCCCGCTCCACTGAGGATCTACACACTCGGGGGGAAGGGCTTAAGCTCTCGCAGCCTCTCCTCAAGGATCTCCGGCTTTCTCCTCATCCCCAGGTTGGATTCCCCTACAAAACCACATTTCGCATAGCTTCATTTGGCAGGTTAGATTCCCCCGAAGCTGGGTTTCGGTTTGATTCCCCCGAAGCCGAGCCTGTGCTCTCACGTACGCTGCTCCGCCTCTCCTCCGTCATCTCACACTGCCTGGGACTGAGCCTGAAATGGAACATAGTAGGCTTCGTATACTCAGCGGTGGGTGTGCTCGTTCTACTCGCTAAACACGAGCTGTCGATCGATCCCGATTCTCTGGGATTTCTTCTCCGCTTCTAAGGCCAACATTCCCCTTCTCTCCTGCTTTCTTCAAGTCTTGTCTTGTTTGTCTCGCCTCCCCGCTTAGCAAGTCAAGTGGTTTTCTCATTTGAGAGCTCTGTCTTGAACCGATGAGAGGATGGTCTGGGAAAGCCATAGCACGCAGAGAAGAAGGGTCAGATTCATCTTCACGTAGAACCGCCCAGTTAAGAGTCCTCGGCACGGGAAAAACTGGGGAGGAGGAGGCAAGGCAAGCCAAGTCAGATTCGCTCGGCATAGGAGGAAAGGAAGCAGTCGCTAGATAGCAAGCCAAGTTAGTCGCTAGATAGCAAGCCAAGTCAGAATCACTCGGCGGTCCTAGTCTTCCTCCACATCCAACGGTACATCAGAGCACGCAACGATTCTCGGTAGTTCTCTTGAAGCAGGGCCCTAGCTCGCTGTCCCGACCGCTAACGCTGTCCATGCTTGCTGTCCTAGCCCTCTGTCCCGACCACTTACCGCTGCCCATTCCATGCTGTCCGCGCTGTCCAAACTCTCTATGGCACTATGGGCCGACCTCACTTGTCCCTCTTCCAACTCATTCTGAAAGAAGGTTCGGTTGGGGTTGACCGGGGAAAAGAAGACGATCAGCACGCCACCTCTCCAAAGCAATGGGAACTCTCTGACGCCTCTCCTTTGCATGCCTCGCTTCGGGACTGTGATCTCAGTGACGCTTTGGTTCAAGTAGTCTTTGCAAGCATCGGCTTCGTTGGGCGAGAGGGAGCTTGACCATCACTCAATTTCATCCCACGTATAGTTGGGCGAGAGGAGCTCGTTCAAGGAATATATATATATAAGGTCGGCTATCATCGGCGAGAAGGAAGGCAGGCAGTTCAATTAGATGGTAGATGGCGTGGTTAGGTAATTCGGTAGGGCTATAGTGAATGATCCGGCTAGGCTCTATCAATAGGTTAAGTTCGCCTTGTGGACTTCTTTTATGATCCGGCTAAAGTGCCCGGCTAATATAGTTTATAATAAGTTCAGTCGCGCCCCGGCCTGTCTCCAATACCAGGTGAAAGTGGAGAAGGGACTTGATTATAACCCGGTGACGAGCTTTTGAAATGATAAAGACCCCTAGGTCAGCAAGGAGACGAGGGTGCCTATCACTCTTCTAAAGATCATTCATCAGTCCCTGATCGGTTCGATAGGCGGGTAGGCTACGATTCTAGGCTTTATCCGACTTCAAGTTATGCGCAGAAAGGAATGCCAATCAAGGTGCGAACGATAGAGAAGGGAAGGGACCGGACGGTTCAGAGTCTCACGAAGTTCCATGGCGCCGAAGACCGGCACGATAGCTGAAGGTGCAAGGCGGCTAAGATCATCCTCAGTGAATAGGCGAACTCAAGCTAGAGTTTAATGCGGATGACCGTACGGGAGCGACAACAATCTATATATTAGATAGTGCCACGGGAGCGACTAAATCTTAAGTGCCACGGGAGCTAGAGCAAGAGACTTCAGGGAGCTAGAACTGAGGTGAGGAGCTAGAGCAAGAGACTTCAATACGAGGATCAGTTTCATTCCGAGAGCCGAGCTCCTATCCTTTCATTATATAAATAGTAGTTGCGCACTTTATCTACCTTGCCCCTATGTAGCTTCGCAAGAGCAAGAGCCCGACCTATTTGATGCACTTACGAGCGAGCTTCAGATCATAAGTTCTTTGATTCAATTCTTTTCTTCAATTTCGAGTTGAATAGGTCAATTCTGCTTCGCACCTCGGTCCCTCGTTTCCCTTTCTTCAGTTGATTGGTTAGGGCACAGAAAGGATAGATGAGAGAAGGGTGAGTCTCCGTTCCTGGACAGGAGGAAAGGTAAGACCAGACTCGGTGAGGATGGGATCAGATAGGAAAGACTCGTCGGTGACGAGGCTCAGTTGATTACTCAATAGAGGGTTCAACCTAGTCTAGTTGGTTAATCAGGCTCGGCTAGTAAGAGTTCAATTAGAGTCCTCAGGGAGCCAAGAATCCTCAGTCGGTCGGTCAGTGCCTGAGATCCGATTAGGAGGTCGGTTCGGTTCAGAAAGGGGAAGCTCTCTCCTACTGAGCGATCCGACCAGAAAGCAATGAGCCTCACGAGCGTAACTTGCCAGAAAGCAATATCATGGGTTCGAATCCCATTTTTCCATTCTTCTCACGAGCTGGTCTATGCTCGCCGCCCTCTCTCTTATTCGACTGATGATCGCTTGCTCTCTCTTTCGGAACTGAGCGCTTGCTCTCTCTTAATCGAGTATAATCGCTTGCTCTCTCTTAATCGACTGAGCGCCTATCCACTCCTTCATTTGTGCTCTCGTTCTAGATGGTAGTAACGGAAGAGTGAAACGACAAGGAAAGTGAGAATTTAGATAATATATGACCGCAGCCCGCACTCTCAGACCGAAGAGAGAGACCGAACCAAGCCAATGCATCCATTTTAGCCACGTGAGCCTAGCAATGGGAATGCATCGGGAGCCTACCGTGAACCATCTCATGCCTAGCTCGGACAGCCGGGAGAGCAATAGGAGAGGCAGCGAGAGAAAGAGCACTGCCAAGAGAGACTAGTCGAGTCGGGAGTAGAGGTCGGGGAGCGATGAACGGAGCGAGACAGAGCCAAACTGACTTATAAGTAAAGGAGCGAGACCTGAACGGAATTGAATACTAGCCTCTTACTGATGAGCGAGACCTGAACTCAAGTGACTCCGATCAGTCTTGGTGGAAGCAGATGTGGGGAAGCGGGGATAGGATAGAAGAAGTGAAGCGATCCATCAAAACAAAGAACCGAAGCTAAATCTGTCTATATTCTACGTTTTGCTCTGCGAAATCTTTGCAATCCAGACGTGAAGTTTAATAAGAATGAAAGTGAGTTTCACCCAACGATATAGATCTTTCCCCAATAGCAGCACTGACTCTGCTCTGGTACCTGAATGAGCTCGGAAACCAGACCTTTGAGTTCAATGGTAGGCTAGGGCAGATCTTGCAAGATATTTCTTTCCCCTCCTGCGAATAGATCCTTATCGAACGGTTCATAGTTTTTTATTCTTTATGTTTTGGTACGCTTACGGGAGAGTAGGAATTGAATTGCGTGGGTTTCTCATTATTTAATGAACTCAAGTCAGAGGGTCTTCCGGTCCATGTGAATGTAGCACTCAGTCCCTTTCGCTTGACTTCTTATTCGTGTTTCTCTTATCTATCTCTAAGATCGGCTCCTTTAGCTTGGACTCTATAGGCCATAGTTCGGTTTCGGTGCTCAGTCTTTGAATTCAGTGAGATTTTCGTGTCACGAGTTCTAAAGTAAAGAAAGCTATCTTATGTCCCTACTTTTTTCATTCTCAGTGAAGCAAGTCATTAAGCCAGTTCTTAAGTCATTATTCTCAAGAGACGGAGGTGCGTAGATCGAGAGATCGTACCCCACTTGTCGAGTGAGTAGAGAGGCTGAGCTGCGAGAGATCGTACCCCCACACCCAGTAGGAGAGGCGAACCCCCCCCCCACTACTATTAAATTAAGGGCAACGCTCCACCTTGGGCTCAAATAGGAAAGCCTATGCCGGGTAGACGAAGAATCAAAGTTGGGGACAGTCCGCAGAGGCAAGTGCATGAGAGGCAGTGAGGTAAGACCCGTCGGTGACTTTGCGACCATAGAAAGGAATCCCTGCGAGCAAGGCAGAGGTGCTAGATCATAACTCTTCGGCTGACGGCATACGAAAGACTAGGGCATAGGGCAGACGAGTCCAAGGAGCGAAGTAGATTCAAGAAGAGATGAGATTGGCTTCGTTCGGTTCAATTCACTGATCCGGGTCCGCTCTAGTAATGAATTCGTTCGGGGACAAGGAGCAATAAGAGAATCGAAAGGGTAGCGATGAACTTGGGGCGGATCGGATATGGACGCCCTTCACTGGAACGACCACTGACTATCTACGTAGTGGAAGACTTCTCCTGAGCCCTACTACCTAAGCTACCTAAGCATGCTACTCCTACTCGCTTCCCTTCTTTCTTCACTTCACAGTAGGTGCTCCATCGACTGATGTTCTAGAAATCCTTCTCGAGAGCATCGTACGTGCCTGGCAGTGACAGTGAATCTTAGGTCGGTTAGGCAGTTCATAATAGAAAGAAGTGGGGAACGGAGCTTTGTCTTTTCATTTGAGTTCGGTGAGTTGGATCGTACGGGATGGGCATCGGAGCAAGCGGACAGTGATCCGTAGAATCAGAGAGTCTTTCTATTAATAGGTAATTTTAAGAACTTCTTTCTCTGATCAGTTCAATTGTTTTGTTCAAATCTTTGTTCTTTTCTAGCCACTGTTGTCAACTAATCTGATCGGCGGGACAAAATACAAGACTGTGAGGTTTTCAGGTTCAGCGAGTGAAACTTCGTGATGCGGAGCTAGCCGCGGCATGCGATCGAGGAGGGGCGGAGTTGTTTATCTACTCGGGGAGTCATCAGGGCATCCATCATCAATTCGGGTAGGAGAGTGAGGGCATCGTTCAACCATAGGGAAGCAAGCGGGCAGAGTGAAAGGGTGAACGAAGATGCGGTGCTCGGGGGAGATAAGATAGGTCGAACTGATCCTGCTCACTGCCCTTCCTTCTTTGCAATCCTTAAATAAAAAAGCAATTGAAGCAAGACATATAGATCCGCGCAAACAGATAACGGCGTTGAGTGAAACCGAAATCAAAGCAAACCAGCAAAGAAAAATAGACGAGTTAGAAAAATGTCCAAGTGAGAGACCCTCGGAAACCACTTAATATGGGCTCAGTCACTCTAATAGGATGGGCTCAGGTTGAGGATGTGACTCGGCTAAGGTCCGAGTGATAACGACGGGGCAGAGTCAAGCGGCAAAGTTGAGTTCATCCGGTGCGCTTTTGAATGAGGGTCGGTCAGACGAGGCATCCCTCATCCCAGTCAACCGAGCAATCCTCACTCGGCGGAGAAAGAAGATAGTCCCAGGCTGAGAAGCAGAAAGCACAGGTAGGCTCTCTAGGAGGGGAAGAAAACCAGGAAAGCAATGCAATTCGGAGCGGCTTCGTCAAACGGCTCCGTCAAGCGGGAATATAGCCAAGCCCAGTTCAATCAATTACTATTTGGTCTAGCTCACCCGAGACTGAACGAGAAGGCCTAGAACGAAGGACGAATAGAGTGAGGCTGAGGCAACACTGCCTTTGCTCGTGGCCTTTCTCTTTATATATATAGTAGGACTACTAAAAAAGAGAGACCTATGGCCCTGGGCTCTATAATTCCACTCGCTTCGCTGCACGCTTCGCACCTACCCAGAGGAGAGCACGAGCTCGTAAGCCGCTTCCTTACTTTTCTGCCACTGTTGTCAGTCAACTAATCTTATCTGCGAAGGCAAGCGAAACAGAAACTGAAAGAGAAGAGTTCAGGCGGATAGGTGTCAAGTTCGAAGCTATAACGCACGATTATCTTGTCTGGTCGGCTCGCACTGAAGATTAGATTAAGGTCTGTCTGCTTTGCTTGCTTGCTCGCTAATTTCTTTCCTGCTCCCTGCTCGCTAATTAGTTCGTGAGAAAAGAAAAGAATAGTGAGAGCTCAGGAACTGAAAAGAGAGAAATTTCGCAAAAAGAAAAGAATAGTGAGAGCTTCAACTTTCGGTTTTAACTGGGCTAATAGCTCATAGCTCATTTGATTCTTTCTCTCTCAATCTTTCTCTTTCTTAAACTTAAACTTACTTAAACTTAAAAAATAAGAAGATAATGAAATGAAATCTCTTAAATATAATTTAATTAGCGCAAAAAGAAAATTTAATTAGCGCACCGCGCCTTGCCCTTGGAACAGCACTGGAACTTGCCTTGCCCTTGGCTTTGCTGTAGAGCACCTCGTGTTGAGTTCCGAGGCATAGGCTAATGGCTTGTTGCTTCGTTCGCACCTCGCACCTCTCTTGCTTCTGCCTGATCCGCATCCGCCTCCTTTTCACTCTCTTATGAACTAGTGTTTGATCACTATAGGTGCCCTTCCTTGCCCCTGAGCTTCATTAGCTTCTTTCTTCATTAACTTCTTATCTTATCTTAATAGAGTTGAGTTCGTTCGCGGCACTGGGAATTGAGTTCCTTGGCATCGCATAGGATGGGACCGGGGGAAGATAGGCAGAGGACCTCCTTTCGCCGAAGCCCATGCTTGCTTTGACTACTTGAACCGGGGGAGCGTCTCCCCTCCTGAATCTCTGCCCGGGATGAGGTATGCCTCTGCCAAGGACTCAGCCTGGCCTACCATAGCTACGGATTCAGACCTCTGACGTCTAGTTGAATCCCACGGTCGGTTCCCTACTGGTCCGCTTTTTGAAGGAAAGGTTGGCTCTCACGAGTACGTTCCACTCGTCTTCCTGACTCGCCTATGACAGTGCTTCTCGTCTCATTCCCTTATATATCATATATCCTCTGCTCTTTCTTTACTCTCACCCCCGATGCTCTAGTTCGTTAGCTGCATTCCCGCTCGCTCCATTTTCCCTTTCTTTGGTCCACACTTTCCTGACACAGCCGCATAGAGCGTAGCTCCTGCTGGCGGCTCCCACGATGCTTTCCCATTCGATGCTTGCTTTCCTGACAGGCCACATAGAGCTTTGCTGGCGGCTTCCCTTTGCATTCTCCTTCTTGCCAGGTTTGATTCTCCAGATGCCGAGCCCTTATCCACTTATTGAGCCATGATCTCCTTCCTTTTCTCGGGGTTTGAGTCTCCTAAGACTGATAGGGTGCGCTTCTTCTCGAAGAGCTCTCCGCCGGCAAAAAGAAAAAAGGCTCAGCTAGTTTAACTTCCACTATGTTTCACGAGCTGCCCATCCGTACTTGGCCCTTTCTCGAGTCGAGATCAATCAATCTCTTGAACAAAGGGCTTTCTCGTCTATTGAACTATTGCTTTCTCGCTAATTCTTCCATCTTACTCAACTGAAGCTCGTGCTTGGCTTGGCCTACTTGAACGATGATTTGATCGCTTCTCCCACTTGAACTAGAAATGCTTATATATTTTTGGTCATTGGCTAAAGTGGCTAGAATGGAAGGAAAGAGTCCTTCTTCCCCCCGAGGAGTTATAGCTTCCCTGCTTCTGCCCTTAATTAACCAATCAACTGATTCAAGGGATCTCGCTTGAAACCTCTGACTTCGTGCCTCTGACTTCTCGCCTCTGACTTCGCGCTTGAAACCGTAGACTGGTCATAGTCCGCATCACTCGCACCTCACCTCTCATTCGATCCGAAGATTCAAGGGCTGGGACAGGCGGAACGTGTCAAGCAATGGTACTACGCCTTGACTTTCTGAGATTGATGATTCAACTGATCACTATCACTTCGGAAGCGAGAGACCTACTCCCGACTATAGCTTTCCTTACTTAAAAGGTCGGATCTTCTGCTCTGGTCGGATCGCTGCCTCTCCTATGTCGCAACTTTGCACTCGAGCTTGATCCATGAGGACGCTGCTATAGTCCCTCGGTACAGTCCCACTGGGCTCTCGTATGAAGCGGTTGACTAAGGCTACATTTCTCTCATTTGAACTCCGCCGACCCGGTCGTAGATCAGACTTGTCTGACCCAATGCCCCTCTGAGCCATTAAGCGCTTGTGATCTTCACTCCCCTGAGCCCACTTCTAATCTTAACTATCCTGAACCAGTCTTCCTTTCGCCCTCTTAGTCTACCTCACTCTTGCCCTTCCTACCAAGACTTCCGAAATCACTATCTTAGCACCAGGCAACTCTATAGCTCCCTACTAGTCTTAGCACCAGGCACTCTCCTCTATAGCCTCCCTCAGGAGGAAGAATCACTCTCTTTTCTCCTTGGCTTGCAAACGAAAGAGGTCAACAAAGGCCTACTTTCCGTCTCTTTTCCTCCGCGCAGGACTACTCTATTCGGTGACTTCTCGAACAAAGAGAATTTGGGTCTACTTGAGTGCAATAATCCCTGTATGCCCACGATCGTTCAATTTATCGATCTGAGGGCATGCAAATGGATTGATACCAATGCAACTAAATACTTCAACTTCCTACTGGAATATCCGCATCTGCATAAAAAAGAAAGAGCGATAAAAATGACTGACGCCTTCAACTGACGCGAACTCACGGGGTGCTTTCCCTCATTCCGCACCCTACCACAGCGCAGGTCTGACTCGATAGGAGCACTGGGCACATAAGCCCGTATCTTCGGCTGGTGCCTGGTTCTTCACTTTCCGTCCGGAATCCTGCAGTCATTTCGTCCATATCAGTGTCTGTGATATATCTCTGACCTACCACACACAACTGCATCCAAGGACGATTCAATAATTTGTATTAGATCTATGGGATAGCTAATGAGCTAAATTTTTGTTGAGAAATAGAAAATTTTATTTGATTTGAAAGGAATTTTTCCTATGGTTAGAGAGTTTAGTTTGGGCGAATTATTGTGATAAAGAATTTTGCAATTTTGATTGAGTTTTTCTAGTCAGTGCAGTGCACTTTTAAAGAAGCGAAATCGACCTCAAGAAAGCGCCCTACGATTTCGGGCGGTGGTCTCTTCTATTGTTGAGAGAAAGAAAGTGTACTATTTGATTTGATTTGCGGGGATCACCTTCATCCGAATCGCCTTGCTCTGCCTCTGGCTCACGTCGCAAAAAGTCAGTGCGTCTCGTCCCATCCTGACGTCACACGTCGCTTCTTTTGCTCGTCCCTCTCCCAATAGTTTGACTCGACTTTTTTAATCAATCAATTTAGGAGTCGAGCCCTATCCTTTCGGATACCCTTCCTTTAGTCACACGTCGCTTTGCCAATTACTAAATATATGGGCCATCCAAATTTGATTTGATAAAAGCGAATTTTAAGTCACACGTCGCTGTAATTGTTGCTCGTCCCTTCCTCTCGTACTTCTCTTGTCTTGTTTTCCGCACCTCTCAAACTGATCTATGAGTATCGTTGTTTTAGTTGGTAGTGTACTCTTCCCTGGCTTCCATTGCCCGAGTGGTCGTCCTATGTTACCTTACCTTTCACCTATTACCTATGTTACCTTACCTATGTTACCTATCACCTATGTCACCTCCGCTTTGTATTAATTAGAATGTTTAGCTGGCACCTCCGCTTTGTATTAATTAGAATGTTTAGCTACTGAGCTTGTAGCATAGCGCTGCTGCCTGACCCGTATTCCTCGACTGCAGGATTTCCTCTATGATTCCTCGACTGCAGGATTCCTCTATGAAGGGTTCTTCTTGAAGTGTGAAGTTGTATTTCTTTGGTGGTACTTCTTTCCGATCTAGCTACACCTTGTTCCTGAAGGCTGTCCTTTCCTCTCTTTTTTCACGGGTCACCGAACTCTCAATTCACAGTTGACATAACTCTCAATTCACAGTTGACATAACTCTCGATGTCTGAAGGGGTCTTCTTTTTTTCAAGTGCAAAAGAATCGTTTGGAGTGGTAAACGTACCGACTGCTTTTGTTGTAATTCCAAATGAACTGTAGCGGTAGGGTCATGGCTCGGCCTATCATAGCTCCAACTGAACTTCGTAGCGGATTCACTTCGTCTTCAAACCTAAGATCGCCACTCGTCTTCAACCCTAAGATCGCCACTTTGATTCCCTCGTTCTGTCAGCTATTCCGTTCACATTATTGATTCTAATAGCAGTGACTCCGATAGCATGGCTTATATATAATAAGATAATAGAAGTGACTCCGATAGCATTGCTTATAGCGATAGGACAGCTGGAAATCGAAAAGATGAAAGCAAATCGACAGAGGAAGGAATGGCAGCAGAGGAACGAAAGGAGTAAGGGAACAGAACGAGATGCAACGAAAGAAAGGGAAGGGTACCCACTGGATAGGTGAGACGTTAGTCGAATTGGCGGAGAGCTGAACGTAAGGGAAGGGCCAGCTACTAGGAGGTATGCTTTGACGGTTGGAGTTCGAGTTACGGTTGAAGTAGGAGTTGTTGCACCTGTTGGAGTAGAATTTCATTTAAAGAAATCGCTTATAGAAATATGTTCCAATCAGCTTCGCTGTTCGGGGAGTCCGTATGGATTCCAGTATTACAGGATTGCAGGTTCTTCAGTAGAGAGAGCAGAATGAATTCAGCTTCATCAGCTTCAAAGGGGCGAAGAGCTGAACGAAGGGAAGGGTAGGAGTAGGGGTTTAGTTGTAGAATTTAATTAGATTATGGAGAGGAAAGAAAGACTATCGTTAATTAACCATTCCATTCGCTTACTCTTGCTCGCTTTTATTATTATTAGACAGATTTCTGACTTGGGTAGCCGGATCTTGATAATGAGAATGGGAAAAGTACCACTATATTCTTCCTTTGGTGATGAAGTTGGGCCTCTTATGTAAATTCTGGGTCAATCATAGATTCCCGAGCGTCGGCAGGTCAATCATAGATTCCCCGCTCTCGTCACTATGCCTTCCGGTTAGAAAGCCTTCCATCATTAAAAGGAAAGCCGAACCCCAATCACTTGCGCACAAATCACGTACAAGAAAGAAAGATTGTTGACCCCACTAAGATTGTTGAACGAAAGTCAGATTGTTGAACGAAAGACGAAAGGATTGTTGAGCCCCACTAAGATTGTTGAACGAAAGAGGGAGAGGGTGAAATCTCACACACACGTCCTATCAAAAACGCGCGAGAACGCGACTTTCAAAAGTCACGGACCCAAATTTTTTGATACTAAAATCAAATTCACCAACACAGCAGAAACGCTGTTTGGAACAGATGAACCCTAAATCCCGTCACATAAATCCCAACTATAAAAAGCCACTTTGACTAATCACGGACCCCTATACATTAAGGTTCAATTGACCTACTCAATCCACACAAGCAGATGACCCAAGCCCCTCATCGAGTACAAATACCCAATCCAGTCCCATCTAGCGAACCTATCAAAGCGACTTTGACAATTCACGTATCCCGGTAAAATACCCCATCCGCCAAGCCCATCTTTTGGAACAGATTACCCAACCATAAAATAGTAAATTACTTAAACCCTCAAGGGAGACCTACCCTTAAATACTCAAATTACTGAACAAGTCCATGGGGACCAATTTCAAGAGTCCACTACACAACCAGAAAATACTATAATTCATGAACACCTAAAACCAGACCCATTACTATATTTTTCTACCATAAAAGAGTAAATGACTGAACACCCAAAGTAGGACCAATTGGAATTCTACCCAAAATTGCATTAATGAAATTGATTCGGTAACCCCGAACTTTAGTCCAATAGCTAAAGGACGGTTGAAGCCTTAAGGTAAACTACAACAATAGAAGAGAAAGGAAATGAAAAACCCATGAACACAATCGACAACTGCCAATCGGAATTCAGCTCTCCACCCCTGTTGCCTACCTTTGAACTCATCCCCTTTGAAGCTTCATTAAGTAACTTCCAATCCCAAATCTAGGAATCCTTCAATCCCGGAATAGAATATGCGAACCCCTCTGTCTATGCAATAGACGGGTATTGCGAAATAATTGAATCTCGGAATTTCACCAAACCCTGAATTAAGGAATTGAACCAAACCCTTTGAACCCCTTTGAAGCGGAAGCAAAAGAGCACTCCTTTCCCTCCTCCTCTGATTCAAAACGACTACTGATCCTCTGGTGTTCGGTTGCTGGCAGATGTCTTTCCCTCCTCTCCTCCGCTGCTCTTGAATTGAACCGAACCTGGCTTTCCTCCGCTGCTCTTTCCATTTTTCATTTCCCGTGATTTTAACCTAAACTCGATTTTACCTGCAGAGTCGATCAGAAAGTTCGATCCAAGTTGAAAACAGCGTATTTTTGGCATAAAATGCTTTTTCCCATAGGAAGTGGTCCTTCAGTTCGATTGTCTCTCCTATAGGGTATCGTCAGATAGAGCTCGCAATACTGTAATTAAAGGAGAGGGTATCCTAAGATAGAGCTCGAGCGAATATATTATGCGAG
>JBBMJZ010000028.1:44984-83145 GCA_037833815.1 Zingiber zerumbet
CAGTTTGAAGTTCGCCGTAGGACTCTTCTTCAGAGTTATTCCGCGTCAGGGTGAAAGAAGGATCCTAAAAAAGGATCAGCTCTTTGACGCTTCCTTCTCACCATTTTAGGGGTAGGGCCTTCCACTGCGGGAACACGCTCTTCAAATTGAAAGCAAGAAAGGCAAGTCGAATCCCTGGCTTATCCGTTCGCTGAGCTTCTGTTCCTATAGATCCAGTTTCAACCGTCCATGATGAGAATAAATGAAATTTCCGGCAAAGCCTCGGAGGCTCTGCTGATTCATGTCCTTGGTTCGGTCTCTCGCCCGGTGCCCTAGTCGACCTCTTTTCTTTATCCATTCCACATTCTACTTTCTGTAAACCCCTTACTCTGTGTCTCGCACTTTTCAGCCTGAATGTAATTCCCGTCATTTTTTTACGAAACTACATACCTTCCATTAATATTGTATAGATAGTAATAGAAGAGAGAGTCTTACTCACTAGTGGCCCTTTCAGGGACTCTTGGGTGAGACTGGAAAGCAAGTAGAGTATCGGTAATAGCGTTTCGGGAAAGCAAGACTGAAACTACCCTTCCCAATATTACTTTAGTTTAGGCAGCTCTTCGCCAATTCGACTATCGTCTCACCTATCTATATCCAGTGGGTACCCTTCGCCTCCCTTCATCGGCTCAGCTCTTCGCCCCTTCGCCTACCTCTTTAGGCTCAGCCCTTTCGTCAATTCGACTATCGTCTCACCTATCCTGTGGGTACCCTTCCCTTCGTGCCCCTCACCCGAGGTCACCAGTTGTCCATTCAAGCCGATCGGGGAATAAGCCAAAGGACAACCAAGACCATCCTTCCTCCATGCAGTCTAATACTAATTATGAGGCTTTCCTGCTTCTATACCATATGGATATGGATTTTTCCAACCAGTCTGTGAAGTAAATAATCATGATTATCTTCAACAATAAAAAGAGAAAAGCGTATGAGCAAGTTGGAGAGCCAAAGAATCAAAAGAAGAAGAAAAAAGAAAGTAACTGCTTTACTTGATAAAGACCTATAGATTGCAGGAGAAACCCTTACCTATTCAATGGCAGAAGAAAGCGCAAAGATCTAGCTTGCTAACTAGCAAGGTTTTTCCTTTCCTTTACTTTAGTCCTGGAAATGCCTAGACTCATATAGAAGATATTCCCTCAGCCGGTATGGAACGTTCGTCTGGCCCCACAGCAAAGGGAAGAACAACATCATGTCTTGCCCTTATCCGACTTCGATAGCATGGTCTTTCAAACCAACCCACCACCTCCTCTCTTCCCTCCCTTGCTTCGGACAGAGATAGAGATCTTTCTACCACTTAAAGAGCGGATAGTTACCTCGTCAGATATCTTGCTAAGTCAAGTCGTGCTTGCTTCATTTCCTCGGGTCTCTTGGGCTAAGGGGAGACTGAACTGCCATCATAAAATCACACTGACTGACCAAAGAGGACAGCTAGAGAGAGGTGCCTCACAAGAGATCCTATCGCCGTCGTCGAGCTGCTCCTTGTCTTTGCCATCTTCTTTTTTGGCCAGAGACCGATGCATTTTATGGGATCGAAAGACCAAGCCAATCTGACTTCACTTCTTCCTTTCCTTGCTTGGTTGACAGTTCCTTCCTTCTCCGGTAAGTGAGTCTAAGCCAAACACATCTGGGAAGGAAAGAGGGAAACCGGACAGACTGAATAACTCGGGATGAGCTTCCAAGATGGAATTGAGTGACGCTTCCCTTTCTCTGTTTACATAATTAGCGCTTTTTAGCTTCTAGAAATTAAAGAAAGTCAAGCTCCGCTAGCTTATCGGCCAGGCAGGATTCCACAGGGAAACGGAGTCATAGATGGTATGGATCCCTGTGTTGAATGAATTGGTAGCAGTGCATTAATTTAGTTTTCAAGTACCTGGAGCTTCTTAGCGCTTAGGCTACTACCTAACATTAACCTACTACTATTTATTTGATTTTATATAGTAAGCAAGATCGTTACGTCTTTTTTCTTTCTTTATGAAATTTTTCGAGGGCGGTACACTTTTCCCGTTATCAAAAGATTGAATTTCGAAAGGTAGAGGGCAGCTGTTAACATTGTAGCTAGTGAAGTTCCACCGGGGGAGTTAGATCATATCTCGCTATGAGACATCCAGTTAGGACGTAACATAGGTCATTTCGCTAGCTCTGGGCACACAGCACCGTCGGAAAGGACAATCCTCTGGGTGAAGGGCTACTCACATGCCACGTATCGCCGATTACTGACCCAGCTCATCTTTACCACTGCAGTATATGCTAGAAATAGGGAGTTTGATAAATCTTTGAGTGGCCTTATTCGGCACCTCCTAAGCCAACTCTTTCATTCTTTCTTGTCTACTATTTGCTCTTACGGCTAGTGCGCTATTGGTGTTCGGGCGCTTAGGGGACGGAAGAGCGAAACCTCACCACACCAAGCTATGGGTGCAAGCATTACAATAGATGCGCATAATCGTCTGATAACTGTAAATCTTCTCTTATCCTATCTGCTATTGAAAGAGAAAAGAGCCATTGGTCAACCCAGCACAAAATGAACTTGAAAATCGGATCTTGTCTTTTTCTGCTTTAATCCAAGCCTGGAAGGAAGTTCGTTTTAAAGATGCAGTCCTTAGGCCGACAGATAATAGAGATGCAGTCGTAAAGCCGCATCAGAGAAGGCATCGAAGAGGACAAGGCAAGCCAAAGGCTTGGGAAGGAAAGTAGTTGACTTTTACTAAAAAAGAAACTATTACCAAGAAAGTAATCAGGTCACCACTCCGAACGTCTGTGGAAGAACCAGAGGTAGAAGGGGTTGAGACCCTTCTTCCCAAGAGAAAATGGATTAAATCGTCCACAGTCTTTATGGACAGATTTCCAATATATATATATATATTTGATATCAATAATCTTGACGAAGTATAGATACAAAGCCCAAAAGAAGATGGTTTTTTATTGTTAATAACGATAGGATTTCGAGGATATTCGAAAGCAAGTTTCCTAACAGGAAGGATTTCAAAAGCTTAAGAACCCCCTTTTGAGTTCCATCCAACGGAGGAGATGCTTCTTTAATTGGAAGTGCTTTCTTTGGTCGTCCCCTTTTTTTTTCGCTTTGTCGGGCCCGGGCTCATCCGAAACCTTTTTGGCTTTTTTGTGCTGCCGACTAGCCCGAGCTAATTCAAATAGCTCCTCAGGCTGGAATTCCCATATTATATTGGCTTAAAGCTCTATTGCGAATTAGCCTTTCTCTACTTACATCAACCCGTGAAGCTAACTATACATTACATAGAGAATCCAACCTCCATCAACATGGAGGATTGAGTGGAGTCCTTTTTCTTGACCTTGTGATCGGGCCTCAAGATCCGATCCATTTAAATGTGGTAGATATCTTTGCATCGTTCACTTTCCTATTTGGAAGACTTTTGCCCCCCGGTATTACTGTGAGTTATCCTACTATTGGAATCAAATCCGTCACACGGTAGGCAGTAGGTATTAGATTATAACTATTAATACCCTTAGACCATTCTAAGTGCAATAAGCAAACTTTCCCGACGTTAGTCAATTCATAGCGATTAGCTTGTGTAATGTGACCTATAAGGTCATCACAAAGATTTATTACCATCAAGGATATCCCTACCCTAGTTTTGGTTTCTTTAAAAAGAATTCCAATCCTATTATCGTATGGTTGATATGAGAAGGAAAATGCCCTCCCCCACTTAGGTGTTACCCTAAAGGGATTTTGAAAGGGCACAAGAGGCCAATGAAAAAAAAAAATAGCTCATCCAAATCAGATGATCCTGAATCAAATACTCTTAATAGTGGTTCGCTTAAAAGATCTGTACTAAACTAAAAACATCCCTATTCCTACCCTTGAGGGGAAACATGAAAAATAAGAGTACGCGAAAAAACTTTAGGCATTGACGAAAACGTCTTTCTAATAATTCCGGTACCTAATACTTTTCAGTCGACCATAGAAAAGTGGAAAGGAGCCCGGAGAATTGATTGTTGCGCAACACTGCTAGTTCCATTCCAATAAGAGATTCAAGCAAGGATTTCAATCCAGGAAAGTCATCAGTCCCACATCGGCTAACCCTTTCCAGCTCTGATTGACTTGCGAAAAAAGGGGATTCGATAGCAGTAGCTGCGGATTCTCATGTCAAACCTTCCACCAGGAGCTTGCATTCGCTGCATCAATGAATGTGCTTGCGTACTCTTCTATTCCCACGGGTAGTGAGACTTTCTATCTATTAAAACCGGAGTACCCATACATGATGCAAAGGTGTTGAGAACATCGTCATTCTAAGACAGAAGATTCCATTCGGGGAACCGGATCCAAGTCAAATCGAGAGTGTCCAACGACGGCTTGCAATCGGGATCCCATCGACGAACTGTGAGAGAATGGAATGATCCAAGGAACCTCAGACATGATCATATCAAGCTCCTAGGGCAAACTTCATCAAGAACATGACCATAAGCAGTTCTCCTTTAGGGTTCCAAAGCGCATCAGCTTTGACTCTAATGAATAGAAAGTGATAGAACAATGTTCTAGAAGTCAGATCTAGTGCTACTCATGAGCGTACAAAGCAACAAGCAAGGAAGAATAGCTAATCAGGAAGACCGGTTGAAATCAGTCTTGCAAGTCCAAGATCAGCTGTGTAAGAAAAGGAGTCAACACATTTCCAAGTCGAATCTCCTGTCTTAGGAATAGTGTTCATAGGCCCAGCAGGCATCGAACTCAGGAAGGAAGGCTGTGGTTCATTCATTTCTTAAGTACGCAAGGGGGGAAGGGAATGAAACTGTGCATAGAATCAACGGTCAAAATAATCTCTTGGTACTTGCCCGAAGAAGACGAATCAATCAGTCTTATTCTAACCTGTCAAGCCAGTGAAGTTCTCTGAGCTGAGGAAATGAGCTATCTGGTTTGGAATTCCGCTCTGTTCTTCGCTTGAAGCTTATCTGCATGTCTTTGCTTGACAATGAGAGCAGCAGAGCAGGGACGGAGCGCTTGACCTTTACCTCTTGGTAGAGGAGTCTCTTCTTATTGAACGGCTGGCATGGTCTTAGAATGCACGATAGAAGTGCGGACTCAAAGTAGTTTAGCGGGAGAAACCCTGTGGGATAACGGTTCTTTGAAGGAATACCTCTCTTTCTTGCGAACCTTGCTTGAAAGCTTTCACGTGTCCCGTCCTTCTTTTTGAATATGCCACGCGATTCGAAATGATTAGATATTAGATGAAAAGCCTAGAACAATGAAAGGGGAACAGCCAGAACCAAATTCATATTTATCCTCCCCCATACCATAGAGAAAGAGGAAGAACAACTACTGATTGATGGATAATGATTGATTGCACACAGATGTTATGAAAGAATTGTTCTAATATCCCCTTAGCTCTCACTCTCAAGTGAGGGGGTCTCTATTCTAACCTAATAAAGGAAAGGCAGAACCATAGCCAATCACACATCTCGTTGCTAAGAGGTAGCTGGCGAAAGGCTTTAACTAGAAAGCGAGTCGTAAGCCCTTTCCCTTTCATGTGCAGCCTAGTCTCTGTATTATATTCCAAAGAGGGCATTACGAATTCTCGGCATCAAGACAGGACCGACCCGGTGCACGCCGAGTGGGTATATTTACCCTAAAGGGTCACAGAGAAGTATAGGGCATTTTTGTTGAAAGCATCCCCCCACCATAACAGTTGAGGTGGATTTTGGCCCATACCTGCTATTTCTTACTCCTGGGTGAGCTCCTACTCAACTTACAGTATCCGGTGCGTAAAGTAAATCATCTCTCAAGCAAGTGGTGGAAGACCGATCCACTGCCCTTCTTTCTAGCACCGTGCTTTGCTTTGTGTGCTCTTTTGGTGCAGTCACTTCGTTATCTGAGGATAGGGAAATGGGGAAGGCTTCAGACGGCTGGTCTACTTCCTGCTCGATGAGCGTCATCAAGTCGGGTGGTAATCAAGGCAAGGTTCGGAGCGAGGAAAAGAAGAAAGCAGTCCTTCCGCTGCACGAGCATCGACAAAGAGAGAGTTTAGAGCATTGAATAGAAGATTCAATAAAAAGAAATAAACATGGACGAGGGTGATTTTTCGGGTCAAAGGGTTCAAGCCGGTAAAGATGATGAGGCGGCTATTAGGCATTTCCAGCTTTATGCATGCAGTTGATCCAGTTACCTCGGGCAGGTACCCTAGGGAGTGAGTTTTAGGCTCTCCTGAGAGAGGGTTAGCACATACCATTGTGCACCGGGCCCCCAGGTACGGGGAGAGACAGCGAAATTTGGAGTTGTCTTATAGTTTCTCAGTCTCGGAAAGCCAAAGGCTTACTTTGTCTGGTATTCTGCCATTACTTTTGTACTCGCTTGGTACTGGTTGTTTGTGGGTAGGGCTTCTTTCACTTTTATCAAATCAAAGGGACTCAGAAAGGAACCGAATCTCCTACCCCAAAGCATTCAAGCAGGTAGGCAGGATGAAAGTTCAATCCGCGCTTTATCTCTTCATATAGTTCATGTCCTTCCTTTAGATAATTCATCCCATCTAAAGAAAACCTTGTAGAATACTTAGGCGAGTTACTTATCCTTAGCAACATCGACAAGTATTCCACCCTAAGTGCAGAATTACTTACTCTCCTTGGTTAAGAGCCAGTTTTAGGAAATCAAATTCTTCGTTTCAAGAATTTCTTTCTTAAGAGAAGTGTCCTAGGAATCGAGCTCTCATGCATGCTTGCCTTCAATCTATCATTCCATCTGCTTCGCATTCAGACACTATAAAGCGAGTGGGGTCTCCATCTTCCTCATCCATGGTAATCATATTTATGCCAGCGCCCTCATGTCTTGGCAAGGGGTTTTGTTGAACATTAGGAGCAGGGTCGCTTTGTACCATAATTTCACCTCTATTAATCATGTCTTGAATGCGGTGCTTCAAGATCAAGCACTTATCCGTAGCATGACCAGGCGCATTGGAATGGTATGCGCAAGTCTCATTTGCTTTGAACCAAGAGGGTGGAGGATTGCTGACAGGCTTTGGGGGAACTGGTTCCACATTAGTAAGGGAAGGGAAGGCAGGGAGTTCTCGCCTAACTCCACCGACACCGAGACAGATCTTTCTAATGCTATTTCGATGCCGCCAGCAAGCTGCAGGCTTTCTTGTCTCAAGGAGTAGTTCCTTTCATTGATGTGACATCATGGAAGGAATCGGTTCGCTTCTTGCAATTGATGAATGGGACTGCTAACTACGATCGGGGATTTCCGTAGGTACTACAGAGTTGGACGAATGGAATCTTTGTAGCAAGAATAGCAGTATAGATGGACGACACGTATCAGTAGGATGAGCACTAGGATAAGGCAACGAAGTCTCTAGCCTAAGACTTAAACAGTAGAACCCGCCCAATAGACTCCATTAGTGAAGGTGAAGTATGGTAGACTCCATTAGTGGAAGTATGGCATCGCTTGTTCGAGAATCTGCTCTTAGCCTTTCCAGTCTTCTCTTCTGCCTTCACTTGAAGTGATGGCTCCTTCCTCTAAGAAAGAAAGAAGGTCAGGCAGGCAAATCAGCCGAGCCATCGGTCAATCGGGCAGAAAACGCTGGTCCTAGCCCGGCAGTAGCTTTCTGGGACCATTCCGCAGTGCCTGAGAAGGTCGAGAAAAGATAATTGCGAAGTTCGTTCTCGATTAGTGATGCGCGGAGGGAGAGAACGGTGCAATTGCCCCAGACCAAGTCTCATCTCCTATCCCAAGGTGCTTCACACTCTGGGAGTTCCTTCCACTTGACCAGCTTATTCGTATTTCAATTTCCAGCCCTGGTCTTCCAAATTATGATTAGGCTTTATCCCTATAATATAATGAGTGGTAAGCGTAAATCAACCTATCGTATCGACGAGTAACTCTGTTTTAGACTTGTCTCTTCCCATTGCCCCTCGAAAAGGTAAACGTCTTTGATCTTTCTGTAAATCAACGTCTTTGTGATATCACTCATACAGGCCCTTCTTTGTTTTGTGTGTGGTTAAAGTACTTAAATATGAGGGTCTCTGATCCCGAGCGATGATGCAGGGATCTGCTAACCAATGCAACCGGTAGGGGTTTTGTAGAAGGATAGGTTACCATCTTCCTTCAGTCTTTCGTTTGTCTTACAGGTATCTTTTGTACTGTGCGTCAAAGTTTTGGTTGATAGAGTCCGACTGGGACCCGTGTGAATCAATTGCTGTTGGTTAAGGTTTTGAGTATAAGGAAAAAGGAAAGCTTTTCTGAGCAATCAGTGTTGCTCTTTCTGTATTAATTAACGGTTAAGCGATATTTATATTAAATAAATCTCTGATTGACTGTACGGGAGTAAGGAACTCTTTAAAGCAAGAAAACACGGATACGCGTTAGCCGGAGAAAGATAGCTAGAATATATTCATCACCAGAAATCATTAAATACACTGGTATGTTGATGTATCATAAAGACTGCTCGGTACCAGGAAGGGTATAATCTTCTACTCATAGAGGCTTCTCATAGGCATAGATCTAGCTCTAGCTTCTATCCTTCACTTGACTTTAGAGTCATATAGGAGGATCTCTATTGGCACCTGTGTCCCATAACGAAGCTCTCCTTGCCACTCTATCTATAGCTATAGCTTGTCCGTCCCATCCTAGGAATAGGGACGCTTATTAAATCTTGAACTCTTTTCCCGCGCCTTGCCTCTTTCTAGCATCTATCATCTCTATTGTCGAAGATAATAACTATAATAGTTCAAGGTGGACGGAAAGCCTGATTGCTCAAGTAAGTGTGGATTCAATATCTTTGGCACGGACCAGGGCCTCTCTTCCTTCTTACAGCCAACCGTTCACTTCCTCTCTCTCGCTCTCTCTTCGGCAAAGCTCACTCCGCTCTTCTCTCTAGCGAGAGGGCATCTCTCTCTGTCAGGTCAGGTGATTTCCTCATGAAATAGCTGTAAGGGCGAATCCATATCTCTTGAGGCGTGGCTCTCTTTATCTTTACCATAAGTGACTCAAGCCGAAAGTTCTTCCAGTTCTGTTGGAGCTCGTCAAGTAACTCATGACGTACTTCTTTAAGTTTAAGAAGAAAAGGATCTTTCATTCAGAGGAATTTCATATTAAAGAAGCTAACAAATAAAATAGAGGACGAGAAGATAGACGAAGAATGTTGTCGTTGGTTATATTCGCAGTTCAGAAGCATTTTTTGGTAAAAGAAATCCCTGGTCTATGATGAAATCTCATGTGACCTTTGGTTCTGTTGGCGGCTGATAATCTCAGGACAAAAATCATATGATTCTTGGAAGACGAGCACTGTCGAAAGAAGGGATTTCCCTAGCGGACCCACCTCTTATGAGCTAATTTCCATGTTGGTAGAGTCAAGTTTAAGGGAAACAAGATGGGTTATGTTTGGTGTAACTACCATAGGATTGGGGGTCTCTTCCTGTCCTGAAGAAGCAGCGATGAGGGAGAAGGAGAAGCCATAGTGTTGTCAAAGCAGCTTGGAATACTACAATCAGAGGCTCCATAGCTTTCCGTTTCTATCTATCATAAGCGGAAAGCGACCAAAAAATCCCTCCAAGTCAGTGTGGAACAAGGCTAACTTCGGTAAGAAGATGTTCGATGCAAGTGCTGTGGAATGGAGAGAAAAGATAGGACAGAGAAGGGGAAAGAGTGAAGTTCTGGTCTTTCTTTCTACTAGGTCCTCCTTTCGAGCCTTCAGATCAACTCGTTGGGGAACGAATGTTCTGGTTCTATTCGAGTCCTCTACCGCTGGCTTTGCCTCGAAGCCGGTGGAAGGTTAAAAGCAAGAAACTCAGCCTTCAACACCTAAAATACTGCTGATGGTCTAAAGCACCCCGAGAGGCAGATACCAGTAATCAAGTCTTTCTGTTGCCACCAATCTATCTGTCTATTCCATTTAGCTAACCGGCTCATAAGCAGAAAACCTAAAAAAAGAAATAACTATCACTCGAGAAACCGGCAGCTCTTTGCTCCCCGGACCTAGGCCAAGTAGTGAAGGTTGTCAGAGAAACCAAATTTGTAGTAACCATCATGTCTCAAGCCCCCTGTCAGTGTGGGGAACCTCTCAATAACACAGCGAAAATCCTATTTGAACCACAGGATACCTTTGATCCATTTGGCTTAAACCCCAACAGAATAGCAGCCCTCTCTGTCTTCGTAGCATCAATCTCAGTCTGGCTCTCGCGGAATCAGTGTCTTCAAGTGGATTTCGGTGGTCTTAGAGCCTCTAAAAAACGTCAGCAAGATTTAGTCGAACGAAGTCAAAGTAGAAGTGTAAGCGTTAGTTTCCAAATGTCTTTCAATAAAAAGATATTGTTCCAAAGGCAGGTTTCAAATGTGCTCTATCCCGGAGCGAGTCGGTCAAAGACAGGTGGTCGGCCCCGAATGGGGCTGTATTACTAGCTTGACGTAGTCAACTATCCGCGGGATAGGGAGAAGAGATAGCTGAACCATCAGATCTTCTTCTCTTTTATTCCAAGAGGGTGACTTTATCATCATCTACCTTTCAACGACCTGGGATTGTGGCTATCACTCTCACCCCGTTCGAATCATCTATGCTATTCGGACACGAACGACTAAAAGTCCCTACGGCCTGCCGAGAGAGGCGTATAACTCTTCTCCCGGGTTGGTCGGAATAGGGATTCCTGTTGCTGGCCTGGCCGATATATATATATTATGGACCTCATGTCCTGAGGTGGAGGGATGCAAGACTGTTGTCTGTACGGTGAAGTACATTGACCGCTTTGACAGCTAACGATTTAAGCGACCCACTATCCTCTTTTCTATTCATGACCATCTATCTTTATATCGTTCTATATATAAAGGGCTTTCACCGCCTCTGACGGAAAAAAGAGGACGTTGTCGGTTGGTTGGTTTGTCGGCATTTAGCCGCTTTTTTCTTTTTTGAAGCCCCCCGGCATTCTGCCCGTTCGTCTGACTTCATCCACATGGATAAATAGATCTCTCTTGCTCTCTAGGCTTGAAGGTGGCAATCTAGCAATAATTGAAACAAAATGAAGGAACTCCCGGAGTTAAGGTTCAGACTTAAAGCTAAGGCAGTGAGTGACCCGAGGGAATAAAGGGTATAATAGAAAGGCATTCAGGTTAGCAGGCGCAAGGGCACCCCACCTTGGGGCAAAGGAAGACTCAAAAGCGCTTATAGACTATCATGAAAGAAAGAAATATAGAGTATATAAAACGCTCTGTGATATCCCAACGGGAAGTGAAGAGGGAAGCTTCTAGGCAAGAAATAGAGATGATGATATCAGACAGCAGTGAACCAAGGGTGGGAAAGATGCCAATTCCTCTCAACAAGCATCAAAGATTACCAGTGGTCTCCTCATTTCGGTCGGCTTCGGTACCTATTGATGAGGAGAAGCCTACACATGCTATGCCGGTTCGATTTATAGATCCTAGAAACAAGGGATTCTTTGGTCTTCGGTTCATAACGTCCAGTCCTGCAGGAGGTGCTTTCAGAGGATACTTATCCCGGATCAGCATCTGAGTTTGAGTTGAGTCAGTGTCGTACTATTCATGATCAATTCAACCAGAGACGGGGAAGATACCTAAATAGTCAAAAAGGGCTATAGGCCAGCCTAACATAAAGAGGAAGAATCGTACTACCCACATTGTTTGCCTTTCGACAGAAACATTTCCCTTAACCGTAGTAGGCGAGCAGGTATATATATAGTGCCCAGAGGCATTCTTTAAAGCATCAAAACTACGTGTATCACTGGCAGTCCCCGGGAAAGTTATCTCGACCCGGCCCGCAATTTCGACCCATCAAGATTCAATCTATTTGGGGGGGTGCCCGACCCAGGTATGGATTTTGGTCTTCTTCGTATGGGATATAACCCCGCAAGGTGGAGTACCGTACCACAAGGTTTTTATTCCCACTTCAAATGCCTATTAAACATGTTGTCAATAGTCTGTCACGCCGTCTCGATCCTCAAATGGGCGCTACCATAGATAGAAAAGATCTTCCCACCTATCTATCGATTGGTCATCCCGGGACTCAATATTGATATTGTCGGGGCACCTGTCTTTAGGGTATGACCTGGAGCGGAGCAAAGACAACTTATCTTGCTGCTACGAGTGCCTACCCAATAGCTGATTCTTTCTATTATGCTGATAAACTCTGATAACCCTACATCAAGTAGTGGAGAGACAAACCGCATTTAAGGAATAAAAACCTCGGATTCCTATTCCTTGTTGAGGCAAATTTAGTTTTTATTGTTCCCATTAGGCTAGTCCAAATTGAATTAGTCAATGCGCTAAGTAATCTCCTTGCCTGCCCGCCTCAGGAACATTCTAATCAATGGTCTCGGGAATTTTCTACGATAGGTCTCACAAGACTAAGTCAATTTCGTCTCACTAGTAATCGAGACGGGATGAGTCGATGCCAGGTGCCATGCTTATCCGTTGTTAGCGCTTTGTTTCTTCTCATCTCAGATGTCGGCTTGATAGTTCCATCCTTACCCGGTCCTTGGCTCTTTCCTGGTGTCAGGTTATCAAGAATAGAATCAGAGCAAAGAAGATTCATTTCATCTGCATCCCTTCACTCCGCAGCTATTGACTCAGCTCTTACAGAAGGAGTTGTGAAAGAAAAAGCGGCACATTCATTTCACTCTAACAATTTCTTTTTATGTTAGTTAGGCTTTTGCTTTCTTTTAGTTCTTCACTTTACATCTATCTCCAAAACAAGCTAAGCAAAAAGGACGAAGTCATTTCGTATATGTATATGTAAAAGATGTGGACTGGAGAGTGAGTATTGAGGTCAATATGCTTCCCCTTAGTTGAACAGCTTATCGAAGGGAGGAGGAACCGGATTATCCTGCTTTCCCTAGACCTATGTAGTGAGTCGTGTAGGTGGCATGTTGCAGACCATACATTGGGCGAGTTTTTCTCTCATCGCTAGCCAGAACGGAATGGACATAGTTGCGATCAATTACGAGAGCTCGACCTTAACTTAACTTAACTTAAATTAAAGTAAGGTAAGGGCATCTCTTCCGAACCTAGAGCTTGGTGCGGAGCGACTGGAAAGCAAGATCTCGGGCCTTTAGCTCAATAAAAGGAAGGGTTGCGTACGAGGGACGAGCAACAATTACAGCGACGTGTGACTTAAAATTCGCTTTTATCAAATCAAATTTGGATGGCCCATATATTTAGTAATTGGCAAAGCGACGTGTGACTAAAGGATGGGCCGAGTGGGAGTTTCACTTTCTCCGCTCTACTTGCACTTTTGTTTCACTTGAACTTTCCCGTACGGACTATCACTATCAGACGGGGCAGATGACGGGAAAGCGACTATGAAATCCAATTGCTAAACTCTTCTTTCTCTTTTCTTTATCGTACTCCTTCACTTCAGGGCGTAGATCTTTCGTAGTTTTGAATCGTAATGAACTTGTAATGTCAAGTCTATTGGAAGTCTTCCATGTAAAGGAAGTGTTCTGGTAGCCGGTAGATCTTTCGTAGCTCGATTGGAAGCGTCAATGGGTTTGTTCTTTCATCGGCTGTTCTTTCATAGGCACTCTCCAGTAAGTCTTTCTCTAACCATTCTCCGCATATGTTTCATTATCCCCTAGTCGGGGATCACGAGTGGCGCATATAATAGGAATAGGGAGAAGAACTCGTTTTCATCCCTAGGGTACGGAAGAGGATCTAGAATCTTCAGTTCAACTCATTTTATGCTCAGCTCAAAAAATTATATATTTGAGGTTCATTGAGTTCGTCACAAGAAGCAGGAACGAAAAAGAACTGAGCAGGACCACCTGAGCTGGAAGACCAATAAGAGATCCATAGGGTACGTAAGAGGATCTATAATCAGCAGTTCAACCCCTACTCTACTGTAACGCAGTTCAACCCCTACTCTACTGTAACAAATTAAGAAGCTGCAGAAAATATATATATGGGCTGGAACGCGTGAGAGTCTCTATCATCTGAATCATCTGAAGCTAAACTCAAAAGAGGTTCGCACAAATGAAAGAGAATCTTTAATTGTATTAAAATACCATCTCAAATTCTGAGACCATAACTCAAAGCAATGAAATAGACTATAACTCATTGGAATCAAACTTAAGGGAATCAAATGCGGAATCAAACTCATTGGAATCAAACTGAATCGCTAACTCACTGGAATAGGAATCAAACTTAAGAAAATTGAACTACTTATAACTCAGCCAATCGCACTAATTCACATCTCTTTCTAATTCACATCTCTTTAAGTCAGTTGCTGCTGAGGCTCCAGAATTGAATTTCTTTAATTTATAGATTATTGAATCTGTATTCAAAACTACGAAAGATCTACGGGTGTCATTCAAAACTACGAAAGATCTACCCTAATCAAATGCTAACTCAAAGGAATCAAACTGAATCTTAATAAAATGTTCACTCACTTAACTGAAACTGAAAGAAAATTGGCAAATGCTCACTCAAACCAAGGAAAGGAGTTAAGCGAGATCCCTAGGGTACTATACGTCTGAGTCTCTATCATCGAAAGATTCATGTCCGACGGACGGAAGACCAAGCAAGAAAAAGAGTAAAGGAAGGTCGGGGAGCTGGAACTCATATAGAATTCAGTGAAAACCCTACTGTAGTTCAACCCCTTCTGGAATTGTTCCAGGAAGAAAAAGAACTGAGCTGCAGAAAATATATATATGGGCTGGAACGCTATTAAATTTAGTTCAACCACCCCTACATATAGAATTGAGTTCAACCATCCCTACAGTAATTGTACCAGGAAGACCAACAACTGAGCTGCAGAAAATATATATATATATGGGCTGGAACGCATACGCATGAGAGTCTCTAAGCTAAACATTCATGTCCGACGGGTACGATTAACTTCTAATTCAATACGGTGAACTTATAATGAAAGATCTTATCTTAGGCTCCAGAGTGGAAAGTGAACTTATAATGAAAGATCTTAGGCTTCCGGGTACGTCAGAGTTTCTAATCTGAGGCTTCCTATTCCCACCCTCTTATACTAAAATACCCTACCGAGCTCATTCGATTAAGAAATACGAATAAATACGAACACGAACCCCACCAACTAAGAAAATCAAACTCAATACCCTACCGAGTCGCTTAAGCCCTAGAAAATCTCCCTACCGAGCTCTTTCGATTAATATTAATAAAATACCCTACCGAGCTCAAGGATGCTCTAGCTCTATAAAATACCCTACCGAGCTCATTCGATCTCAAAACAAAAAGAGAATCCCCTTCAAATAAGAAGCACAAAGACCCTTGATCGAACTGACCCAGGTATAGAATAAAATAGCATAACAAATATCCGACACTTTAGAGTACGACCTCTCATGCAAAAGCTCAAGACCAGAGTAATACCTCTCAGGAACTGATATAGTTCAATAGAATTGAGTTCAATATCAAAATATCCCCAAAGGAAGGCGCCTACAAGGAACCCTTAACAAAAGAAGGAAGGAGCAGTGCCTTAAAGCAGTTAAGGTAAGGTAAGTGACCCCTACATTAATTGTACCCTTTCGAGAAAGAGGGCTAAGGCAATCGCGCAGTCTTTAAATAAACCTTTACCGATGCTCATGCAGAGTGAAGGAACTCTGAACCGCTCTACTGGTTCTTTATCTTTATGTCTGAACCGCGTAGCATCTTCATCTTCTGAACCGCTCTACTGGTTCTTTATGCTATTCTTTTTCACAAGGCAAGAGCCCCCTAACAAGAGCAACCATAGCGAATCACTCGTTTTCTTTTCATCCATCCCTAGGTCAAAGATAAAAGCACAAAAGCCACTTAATAACAATACCATCTCCAATTATAATTATGAGACCCTAACTGACTTAAATGAAACTGAATCAAATGCTCTTAAAAGGAATGAAACTGAATCAAATGCGGAATCAAACTGAATCGCTAACTGACTTAAATGAAACTGAATATTAATAAAAAAATAAGGAATCTCTCTTAAGAAAATGTTCACTGACTGAAATTCAATTGGCAAATGCTCACTAAACTCAAACCAAGGAAAGGAGTGAAGTGAGATCCCTATCCCTAGGGTACTACTATACTATGGAGTCTCTATCATCTGCAGCTAAACATGAATGAAACTAATTTGATGCTCAATAAATGCCTAATTATATATTTGAGTCATCTGCAGTTGAGGCATCTGCAGTTCCACTCTAGTTATTAAATGCAACCCCTACTGATTAAGAAGCTGGAACACCAACAACAGAAAGAAAGACAGAAGCTGGAACGGAACGCTATTCAGAGCTATGAAGAGCTGTAACTCATATATAATTTTGTGAGCTCTAACTCAATTTAGGAAGACCAAGAACAGAGCTGGAACGCTGCTATTGCTATTCTGAGCTGCAAATATATAATTGGGCTGGAACGCTATTCAGAGCTGCTATTGCTATTCAGAGCTATGAAGAGCTGTAACGCTATTCAGAGCTGCTATTGCTATTCAGAGCTGCTATTGCTAGAGCTGCAGAAAATCTAGTTTAGGGCTGTAACGCTATAATATATATTCTATTCTCTATTCTGAGCAGGAACTAAGAGTATCCGAACACCAAGAACACCAATAAGAGTATCCGAACACCAATAATAGTCTCTCTCATCTGGAGCTAAACATTCATGTCCGACGGTAGCTAAACATTCATGTCCGACGGTTAACTTCGACTTCAGGTTAACTTCGAATTCCTGATCTTAGGCTCAAACTTCGAATTCCTGATCTTAGGCTCAAGAAGGTTCAATCCCTAGGGTACTGGTACGTCCTAGTCTCTTATCTATCTCTCTCATCTGCAGTTAAACCCATACTGTAATTGTACCCCTCGAGTTGAACCCCTACTGTAACAAACAACTGAGCTATTATGAGCTGGAACGCTATTCATAGCTGGAACGCATCGCATATAGAATGAAGTTCAACCCCTACTTGTATGTACCGGAAGACAAAGAAGGCAAAAGAATCGATGTGGCCTCACTTCTTACAAAAGTCAATACCCGAACCTAAGTCCAAGTCTTAGGAGCACACCGGAGCACACCTGAACCAGTAGCACAGACACAAAAAGCCGGATCCGGATAACGAAGGCAAAAGCTCAGTCTCAGCTCAGTCTCTAGTCTCTAAGGCAAAAGCTCAGTCTCAGCTCAGTCTCTTAATAAGGCTAAATCCCATCCCTTGTCGATTAAGTCCCTTGTCGATTAAGTCCCTTGTCGATTAAGTCGATTAAGAAGACACAAAAGGCTAAATACAAAAGACTCTTATCTTAACAAACAAATAACTAAAAGAAAAGAGGGCTGGATACCCTTAACTAAAGAGTGCTTCTTAATGAAACTTCTTTTTAGGCTCCGCTCAGCTCACTAAATTCATTTATGTATATTTGAGTCATCTGCTTCTTAATGAAACTTCTTTTTATGCTCAGCTCATAGCTCATTATGCTCAGCTCACTAAATGCATTTATTTATGTTTAGTTTATTTGAGTCATCTGCAGCGGTCCAGGGGTGGACTTCTCCAAGTAGCGGAGCAGAGGCACAGGATCGTGTGGGAATGCATCGGAAGTGATTCTTCCTTGTCTTTTCATTTTGTTCTCTTTCTTGTTCTGTTTCATTTATTTCTATTTCATTTTGTTCTGGTCGGCATAGAAGACAACTACAACTCTCAGTCATTCGCCTACGAAAAGCTGATTGGAACTTAGCCAGGCCATCGTCCAGGTCTCCTCTCTTACCAGCTCTAACTGGTCTTCTTACTCAACTCTGTCAACTCTGTTTTGTTGAAATGATCATTTGAACTTCACTCCTAGACCTAGAGCTCCCCGAACTAATCTATCTCATTTGAACTGAACTACTGGAGCTCCCCGAACTAAACTAATCTAATTGATTTGAACTGACCGAACTAATCTATCTCATTTGACCTGAACTCCTAGAGCTGCCCTAACTAACTGAACTACTGAACTCCTAGAGCTGCCCTAACTAATTGATTTGACCTGAACTCCTGGAGCTCCCCGAACTAATCTACCCGAACTAATCAACTAATCTATATTATAGGATTTTCACTCCTAGACCTAACTAATTGATTTGAACTTCACTCCTCTTTATTAACTCATCTATCTTATTTATTTTAACTGAACTTCACTCCTCTTTATTAGAGAAGCATGGAACCTTACCGGAACCTTACCTTATTAGAGAAGCATGGAACCTTACCTTTTCCGTAGGACTTATCGAAAGAGTATAATAAGCTCATCGCTAGAGTATAATAAGAACGGAGAACTCATCGCTAGAGTATAATAAGAACGTGTAACTCATCTCTTCCAAGTTGAACTACGACCTCATAGTGATTTGTACGAACTCATAGTTATAGTGATTTGTCACCTTTGACTTGTACTTAGTTCTGTTCTGTCTGCTGATCTTAATCTCTGCCTTCTATCCCTGGAACCTCTTACTGTACCTTCTATCCCTGGAACCTCTTACTGTACCTTGACGCCTATCCCTGGAACCTCTTACTGGAGTTGAGTCCTCTCTCTCGTCGGCTGCGCAACTAAATGAGTCCTCTCGTCGGCTGCGCAACTAAACTCAATAGGCTTTACTTACCACTAAATAGGCTTTACTTACCATTGAGCTACGTGGTAAACTAAATGGGCTTTACCGGAATGGAGCGTAGTGGGCATCTTTTCTATTCTAATAGAATGGAGCTGGGCATCTGGCATCTTATATAATGAAACCCTATCTCATCTCTAATTACTATATAATGAAATTCAACCCTATCTTATGACTTCTTCAATATGAATATATACATTAGAACTACTCTCACAGCTATGTGGGATAATGAGACCCTATCTTATGACTTCTGAAACCCTATCTTATGACTTCTTCAATATGAATAGCCATATTTGAACTAATATGAATAGCCATATTTGAACTAATATCTACATTTGAACTACTGGTACAGTAACAGCTATGTCGGATCTAATTCAGTCGGATCTTATTCAGTTTAAAAACACTCCTTCTCCGAGCGCTACTACTTTAGCTGCTATATTCTCTTACTTTATTTAATGCCGACCCGAACTCGAATGAATCTACAAGGCACTATTTCCTACTGAATGAATCTCCTTCGCTTTAATCTACAAGGCACTATTTCCTCTACCCTACTGAATGAATCTCCTTCGCGGTAGAATCACTCCCTATGCTTTGCTAGAGGCTTTCGGGCTTAAAAAGAGCAAACCCATCTTATGCTTATGATGCACTACTTATGATGCACTACTTAAAAAGACCCTATACTTAACTTAAAAAGACCCTATCCTATGAGATAGCCGAGCCTTTCGAGCTTAGCTTCAAAAGAGAGCCGAGCCTTAAAGCAGTTCCTTAAGGTAAGGTAAGTGACCCTAAGGGTAAGGTAAGTGAGATAAAAGACCCCTACATTAATTGTACCCTTTCGAGTTATAAAAAGCACTTTCGAGTTAGAGGCACCCCACACAGCAACCCTCCCCTCCGTCCAAGTCTGAAGCTCAAGCTCTTTCGATTAAGTCGAAGTCTGAAGCTCAAGCTCTTTCTCCAAGTCTGAAGCTCTTTCTTTTAATATTAATAAAGTGGAGTGGGGACACAGAAATCCGGATAACGAAGGCTAAAGCTCTTTCGAGCACACCTGAACCTAAAGCTCTTTCTTTTGGGAGCACACCAACCTAAAGCTCTTTCTTTTGCACCAAACCACACACTAAAAGCAACTTAAGCAAATTCCATCCCTCCATAACTAGAATTACGAACTGACCCAGGCCCGCCATAACTAGAATTACGAACTGACCAATTACGAACTGACCCAGGTATTACAATAGCACCAAAAGCCACGCGAACCCCGGGGATAGAATAGGAGTCGGAGCACGGGCTATATTTCTATCTTTGATATCGATATCCCCTTTAATTTAATGTGTAGCACAAATGCTACGCACAAACCTAACGAAATAGAAGCTCAACCTAACGAGATAGAGGTCAACCTAAGAGAAAATACACCCGTATTATAAGCAAAGCAAGTTAACACAATGCTCCCTCACTTCAATTGGCAAATGTTCATTCATATGGTATCGCATATCTGAACAAAGAAAGTATGCCATTGGTAATGCATCCGCCACCTAACCTATATATTATGACTGAACACGTCTGGTGCGCGAAGAGCATAGAGGTTCAATTTCTTTCTCCACTACTCAAGCTACGATTTATCTACTACTCAAAAAAAGAGCTAAGCTACTCCAAGTTACTATTCTTCTTCTCCAACTCACTAAAGCAAAACCAAGTATTTCTTCTGTTTGATCGTTTCGTGCACGCACCTAGTGTATACCGAATCCCTCTCAGTCTAACCAAGCGACTCTAGAGAAGTAGGTATAGAATGACTCGTCCCTATCCTATGGCAATTACTCTCTCTCATCCCTATGGTACTCTAGAGTCTCTCTCATCTTACAGTTGAACTATGTAGTCTCTCTGTTCAACTCAGTCACTATGTAGTCTCTCTTCTCTCTTCTCTCATCTGGAATCTGGCATCTGGAGTTGAACTAATTGGAGTCTGGAGTTGAACTCAGTCACTATGTAGTCTCTCTTCTCTCATCTGGCATTTGGAGTTGAACTCATTTTATTTGAGAAGAGGAAGAGCAACCCTACCCTATGTGGTCTAAGGCAACCCTACCCTAGTTCCCTATGTGGTCTAAGGCAACCCTATCCTATGTGGTCTCTATCTCTCTTATCTGGAGTTGAACTAATTGGAGTCTCACTAAATTCATTTATGTATATTTGAGTTTCATTTCAAGACCAAGAAAAAGAGGAATACAAGACCCTACCCTAGTTCCCTTTAGAGTCTATCTCATCCAACCGGTACCCTTTAGAGTCTATCTCATCTGGAGTTGAACTCATTTTATTTGAAGAGTTGAACTCATTTTATTTGAATTTCAAGATAAGAACGGCTAAATACTATCACATATATCCTCATTAGGTTCATTTCAAGAAGAAAGATAAGCAGGCAACATATATCGGACCCTTTATCTTTATAAGACTATATATCGGACCATATATCGGACCCTTTATAGGAAGACCTCTCAGTCAAAAGACCTCTCACTGAACCTCTCACTGAAGACCAAGAAGACCTCTCCCTCTCAGTAACCAAAGCAGGAACTCATATCAAATTATATGTTCAATAGTAGTATATCAATCAATCCTCTCCCTCTCAGTAACCAAAGAAGACTAAAAGCAGGAACTCATATCAAATTGAGTTCAATATTTGAATATCAATAGAATTGAGTTCAAAAGAGCCCCAACAATAAGTAACCCCAGCAAAAGACCCTACAGAATAAGAACCTCTAACAACTTTCAGCTCAGTCTTTTAAGCTAACTACACTACTTTCAGCTCAGTCGCTTAAGAACAAAAAGACACTGAAATACCCGGATAGCCTTTACTTTGGTGAAGAGTTCAAGGCAAAATACCCTACAGAATAAGAACCCCGCAATAAGAACCCCAGCAATCGCTCACTTAACTTAAGAATAAGAACCCCAGCAAGAGCTGAGTCTTTTAAAGAAGGCAATCGCTCAGTCTTTGACTATTAATAAAATACCCTAAAATATTCAATAAGAAAGATCTTTCATGCCAGAAAACTCAATACCCTACCGAAGGCAATCGCTCACTTGAAGGCAAGAGCATTGCTGTAAGGTAAGTGAGATCAAACTTAAGAATAAGAACCCGCAAGATAAAATGAAAGAGCAATCGCTCAGTCTTTTAATAAAGCAAAATACCCTTGTCTTTCTTTTAAGACAGCTCACCTTTTTTGTTCAATAAGAAATCAAACTAACGAGCTCATTTAATAAACCTTTACCGAAGCAAAATACCCTACAGAAGAACTTATACGCTTGGTTGACAGGAATGAAGCAAGGAGCCAATCAAACGCCGTTGACAGGAGCCAAGCCATCCAATTCCAATCAAGCCATCCAATCAAACTCCAATGCCAAGCCATCCAATCAAACGCCCATCAGTTCTCGCTCTTCCTCTGCTCTAAAACATATGCATGCAGTAAGCCAGTTCTCGCTCTTCCTCTGCTCTAAACCATATCTCTATATAACTCTAAAACATTCTAAAACATATGAGTCGCTCCGGTCGTTGTAATCCCAACTGATCCCAACTGAGGCAAGGCTTCTTTCCTCTATTCCTTTCACAACTGAGGCAAGGCTTTCCTATTCCTTTCACATCCCAACTGAGCCAAATCCCAACTGAGGCTTTCTTCTATTCTATTCCTTTGCGGATGCCCCTGCCCGGGTTCAGAGTTCAAATAGAATATAAAGAGCTCTGTAAGCGTACTTCAATTCAATTCTAAAGATCTCTGTAAGCGTACTATGAATAAAATAACCTGACAGTCGAGATCCTCTTCCCAATGGATCCCGCCCTAGCAGAGAAAGTCATCTCCAATGGATCCCGCCCTAGCAGAGAAAGTCATCTGCTGCAGGCGCTTTCTGTTCGTCATCTGCTGCAGGCGCTTTCTGTTCATGGTCAATCTATTGGCTCATGCAGCCAGCCTTCTTCTCATTGTCCCCCTGCCCTCTCTCCGGAAGAAAAGCTATTACTAATTAATCAATCCGCCCAGCCCTCCCTCGGCATAAAATTACTCGACCGGCATAGCATAAAAGCTATTACTAATAAAAATTTCTGCCCTCTGGCATAAAATAAAAGGAATTACTCAAAAATTTCTGCCCTCTGGCATAAAATTACTCAATCTGCCCTCCCTCTCTTTTACCTACCGCGGCACCTCTCTTTTACCTACCTAAAAGAAAAGCAATTAATTCTTTCTTTATTATTGACGACTTCTACCTTTATTAGACTTCTACACTACACTATTGCTCGAGGTGAGGAGCCTAGAAAGCTGGCATTAAGGAACTACTACTCCATAACATAAGAGTAATCCATTAAGGAACTACTACTCCATAAGAGTAATCTCCATAAGAGTAATCCGTAGATGTGATAAGAGCTCAACTTGCTTCTAATATAAGAACTCAACTTGCTTCTATTCTAAGAGAATAACTCAACTTGCTAAGAACTCAACTTTAATAACTCAACTTGCTTCTATTCTAAGAACTCAACTTGCTTCTATTCTAAGAACTCAACTTGCTAGGGCTGGCTTCGAATGAATAACTAAACTTTCTTTATTACGAAAGGGCTTCGCTCAACTTGCTTTATTTAAGAAAGGGCTTCGCTCAACTTGCTTTATTATATTAAGGGCTGGCTTCGAATGGGCATCGAATGGAACTCGGTACGCTAGTTCACTCGGCTCGGTACGCTAGTTCACTCGGTACGCTCTAGTTCAGCTAGTTCATCATACTTGTCTATTTCTTTCTTTTGTCATCTCACTAGTTCATCATACTTGACTTGTAACATATTTCTTTCTCACATCATACTTGTACACATATTTGTCACAATAAATCTTAGGCTCACTCTTAGGATTAGGCTCACTCTTAGGAATCAATCTTATTTGAGGTTCAAATCTCCCTTAATTAACTCCTACCCTATCTTTCTTTCGCTCTAGTCTATCTGGTCACTCCTACCCTATCTTTCTTTTCTTTCTTTTCTTTGGCTCCAGTCTGTCTATCTGGTCACTCCTACCCTATCTTATCTTTGGCTCCAGTCTATCTGGGGTTCTAGGCTCAAATACCTCTTCTTCTTATGCACTCTCTCTATTGTCTTCTTCTTCTTTCTTATGCACTCTCTCTATTGTCTATTGACTATAGAGGATCCTGTAGGTTAGGAAGTCATACCTATGAAAAAGAATGAACGGGACCTCTACCTCTCTCCTACTTGAATGAACGGGACCTCTACCTCTCTCCTACTTGAATGAACGGGACCTCTACCTCTCTCCTACTCTCCTAACTGAATGAACTGCACCTCTCCCTCTTTCCTAACTGAATGAACTGCACCTCTTTCCTAAAAGAATGAACTGCACCTCTCTGCTAGTAAGATCTCCAGTTTCTTTTCCTCTTTCTTTCCTAGTAAGATCTCCAGCTTCTTTAGCAAGTCCTATCCCTACTCTAACTCTACTGGTGTAAGATGATGATCCGGAGTCCTACTCTACTGGTGTAAGATGATGATCCGGAGTCCTATCCCTACTGGTATGAAGTAGATGATCCGGGCTATACTATGGGTTCCTCCCTATAAGAGGTTCAAAGCCTCCCTCCCTATAAGAGTTTTCAAAGCCTCCCTATGGTCTACAATAGGAGCAGCTCTAGTTGGGGACAGGTCAACTGAAGTCAAGGGTTCATTCATTCATTCCTTAAAGTTTGAGTTCGGAAACATAGGATCTTTTTGAGTTCGGAAATAAGGTAAGGCAAGAAAGGATCTTTCTTATCTGCATTATCCGCTACATAGGATCTTTCTTATCCGAAAAAGTAGTAGTATCGAGTCTACCAAACTAGCATTAAGAAAGGTAGCATGGTCTGTCTCCTTATAACACAACACATTTCAGTTATGCGGTTCCATGCTCACATTTCAGTTATGCGGTTCCGTTCGTTCCATGCTTGCAGCTCGGCATGACATCTTTCTCTTTGCTTGCAGCTCGGCATGACATCTTTCTCTTTTCTCTAT
This sequence comes from Zingiber zerumbet, assembly GCA_037833815.1. Taxonomy (NCBI): domain Eukaryota; kingdom Viridiplantae; phylum Streptophyta; class Magnoliopsida; order Zingiberales; family Zingiberaceae; genus Zingiber; species Zingiber zerumbet. Next base: position 69,527 of record JBBMJZ010000028.1, read on the forward strand.
CTCTATCTTTCTTCCTACTACGTGTCCCTAATCTGAAAGAGCGGCTGAACTGAGAAGTTAGATTTTTCTTTCTTTATCTTCTTTATCTTGACTTTATAGATAGGCTCTAGGCTCTTCCTAGTTCTTTTTCTTTACTTGACTTGACTTTATAGATAGGCTCTTTCCTTCTACTCTCCATGCCTATATTTGAGATTTTCGAGACAGCTGAAAAGGAGAAGCTAGCCCACTATGCGGTGCTTGCTATGCGAGAAAGGCAAGGACGAACGACAGCGACTACAAGGCTCATGCTCTTTCTTTCCAATTCAAGTCTGAGTAGAACGGTTATCTCGGACTGAAAGAAAGAATGAGTGGGTTCGTCAGCAAAGGAGCTCCGACTTCCCTCTGTCCATGAATAGACTACTATGCTAATAGGGCCCTTTCTCGACCTCAGTGAACTTCCAGAGCATGCAAAGAGTGAAGCACTAGTCCTAGGCTTCCGCTTCATACGAATAGATAGTTAGTCATATCTAACGAGACGCCTCCTCTATCCCCACACCCCTTCTCTTTAGTGTGCAGTGAGCCCGCCTTTTCTACTTGTTGAATTAGTCCCTTCTTCCCTCCATGCTTCTTGTCCCCGATCGTAGATCCTTTCCTCGCCGATCCTCGTTCCATCCAGCAAGAGACTATCTGACCGTAGCTATTAGAAGAAGGGCTCTGTCGATCGAGATTTTCTACCACTTCCTCGAACTACTATGGGCCCTAGCTGGAGGATAGTGACTGCCTCTGATTGGAGCCTTTTCTCACTAGCTACTCGTCTCCTGAATGAGTCCGAGCCCCCATACTAGGCCTCTCGCTTTCGTAAGCCCTTCTGCGTCGTTCTTTACGTCACGGGTCTTAATAAAGTCCCTTAGCAGCCTGCCTTCCTTGAGCAGGCTAGTGGTCGCATTCTCGCTCCGCACCTGACTTTTTCCTAGTGAACCGGACCAGTTATAGTCTGCCCATGCATAGGCAAGCTAACAGACGAACTCTCTCCCCACTAGCCCACGGAGCGGTGTCCGACCACTAAGGCCACTAAGGCAAGTCCCCCATCTGCTCCTAGTCCTCTAGGACAAGGGTCATAGGACGGCATCCTCCTAGTGACCGCTTATGAACCGAGTCTTGGTTCCAAGTCCCGCTTTCCTAGTGATTGGGACGGATGAAGAGTCCTACCGACTGGTGAGAACCGAGAGACGACGACAGCAAGTAGCCGAGAGCGGAGGAAAGCCCACCCAGCTATGCCCCGGTCTGGTTAGGTGCCGATCGAGAAGGGTTGAGGAAGGAGAAGGGCAGGCCAGGGAGTGAAGACCTGCTCATAGAGTTCAGTTAGCCGAAGACCCAATTGCATTCGTGAGATTGGTCTGGCGAAGAGAATTTGCTTCTATCCAACTCCTGATTCAGTGTCAACTGAGCATGAAACTGACCCATCTTCTTCATAATCTCCCGGAATCCAAGACTGATTCAGCCCCCCTTTCCTTCATTTTAATCTTAACTGGAACTAGAATCACAAGTTCAATTCCTATTCGCTCCGAACCCATACTATAAATGGTCTCAGGCACCGCTCCTCTCTTATGAATCGACTGAGCTTTCGCTGCGCAACTTGAACTCTTCTCTTGGCTTCGCACCTTCTTCTCAGACTCACCCCACCTCTGCACGCACAGAGACTCTTCTTTTTCTTCTTGCTTGGTAAACTTTGATGCGTGAACCCGCTTGAGTTCGTGCCTCGCACCCCATCTTCGTGAACCTCCCTTTGGTCGCCTTCATTGGTCGATCCGATCCGCATCTTCTCTCTGCTCCCTACGCTACTTCTCATATGAGCTAATCTAAGTACCGCACCAGGAAGGAAGGCTCAGGAAGGGGAACCAGGAAGGCTGGCTCCGGAGGGGGAAGACCGGAAGGAACCCTCAGAGAAGATCCAAAGCAGCCACAATGAAGATCAATAGGCATACGTAGAAGTGCCCTCAGAGAAGATCCAAAGCGGAGCATACCACAAGGAAAATCCAAAGGCATAGATAGAACTTAAGAGAGCATCCAAAGCAGCCACAAGGAAGATCCGTAGACAGAAGTAGAAGTAGTCGTCAGACGCACTCTATCACCGAACCTCCCATTAGCTATCCTCCGAGGTCTGAGGACAGAAGACAGAGGGCAATGACTTGGTGGCCGGCCAAAGAATCGCCTTATCGAGCTCGCCCATAACAATTCTCTTTTTTTTTTCGCTACGCCTTCTCAGTTCCCGTTCTAGCCCTTATCTGTTCCCGTTATCGCACAGCCTTCTCCGCTCTCCTTTTCGCTATGCCTTATCCCTTCTCCTTCCGTCATTCGCCACTATGATATGAACTCTTTATATTAGTCGCTGTGTCGCAGTCGCACCTTCTAGTCCCTTCTATTAATGAAGAAAGAGAGGAAAGCCTACCTTCACAATAAATGGAGCGAGCCGACAAGTTCAAGGCCCACTTATCAATTATGCCATAGTTTCTTGTAGAGCCTACCGCTTCTCTTCTATAATTATAGAGTAAGGAAGGGAGTGAGCCAGCCTAGCGAGCGAATAGCGAGCCGACCATTAGGGGATTGATTAGACGCTTGACTTTGAACTATTATAAGGACTTCGGACTCAGCCATCCAGAGAAGCGAATGGCGTCATTATCATTCGCTCCTTTCCTTCTGAGCCACCAGCACCCACCTGCAGTAGTCTAAGTAGGCCTTCCGAGACCAGACCCGGAGAAGCAGCGGATAGATGAGATTAATGAGAGGCCCAGCCAGAGAGACCTCCGACTCCTGCACGAGACCTCCGACACCTGTGCGAATGAGGACTTCTGACTCCCAGGGAAGCAGAGCAGATAAGATAGAATGAGGACCAGCAGATAAGATAGAATGAGGACCGTAGACTCCCGTAGAAGCAGATAGAATAGAAGCCCTCCACCGTAGACTCCCTGAGAAGCATATAGATTCATGATAGGCCCTGAGAAGCAGATAGATGTCCAATGGATGGGATGGATGGCTTCAAGCTGGCATTGCCTATGGTCGCTTCGGGTCTTCAGTCAATATTCTCTGAGGCAGGTGTGGGTACGGTTCACGAACGAAGAAAGAAAGGACCGGACCGGGCTGGTTAATGTTCTAGAAACCTTCCTTCTCCTTCAAGGCAAAGAAAACCAAAAAGAAGGCACGTGGGAGGGCGTGATGGTGAGGTAAGAGTCAAGGCCGAGTGATATGAGTCTTGCTCTTTCCCTACCGTCTTATGAATTATAGGCGAACAGATTCCTTGATTCAGGTTAGCTTAGGCAGCATACTCAGTGCTACTCTAATGATAAGAGGAAAGATTCGAGAGAACTTCTTGTCGAGGTCTGAAGATAGATTCAGAGAAGAGGATCAGTTAGGTGCAAAGGCAAGGTCTTATCTTAAGAGGGCAAGATAGAATTATGCTTCTAGAACTCAAGAAGAGGAAGAAGAAGAGAGCTAGGGCTTCTCCCACTGATGACAGGAGGTATTCGTGCTCTCTGCTCTGCTTTTTATTCTTCATATCACACTCTTGAAAGGGAGCAGGGAATCCACACTACTTGACCTTTCGCTTCCTCATTTCATTGTACTCAACATCGGAATCGGAGTTCTGAGTCTACCTTTACCCTTCGTAGGCACGAGTGCGGTGCGGATATAATTGGCTTTCGTCTAGGCTAGTACCTTGTGCTTAGGAAAAGAAAGATCCATGTCGAGCACTCCTTGAGGCAGACTGATCTCTTTCCTCTGAACCCAAGGAAGCGACAACTAGTCTCTTTTCTTTTTGAAAGCCTCCTACTCTAATTGATTGAGAAAGTGTGAGTGAGAAGGACATATTGATCTTTCTTTCCAGTTCCTCGCTCCGCACCATTCTAGCAAGACTCTTTTAAAGGTATTTAAGCTAACATAAGCGTCCGATCAAGAGCAGTCATCTCTCGAATCCGTTTCAGTGTCCTGTCCTTGGCAACTGCTTTGGTTGGGTGCCGTCCTTCTCAAAATTGTTTTTTCTCGGACAAGGGAGGAGTAGATTCACGACAATGCTGATGGGGTAGCGTAGCGCTTCTTGCTTCTGTATTGAGTCCCAGTATAGTATAGGTTCTTCCCAATATCTCTTCCCAGTAGTCTATTTAATCTATATAGAATTATACGAATAACTAACTAGAAAGGCCGTACAATCCTCACATAGTTGGCTGAGTTTCCTTTCCAGGTTAAGCTGATTTTGATAGTTCCTGTGCCGGGCGCCCACAGTTACACTTACACTTCTTGGTCTTCTTCTAGTGAGAGTTCTGATTCTGGTCAAATAGTTCAGTGCCTAATATTCCCTGGTAGAAGGATTTCAATATAGAGATGATATGGTTCAACTCTGGCTCGCACTTCACTGATGCTTTTAGATAAGAATCCTTGATTTGACCGCTCAAGCTCTCAGAAGAAATAGGTCGCGAATGCTTTCTAGTACAAGGTCGGGCTCTCATAAAGTGGATGGAGAGAGTTAAGGGCGTCTAATGTTCCCAAGCATTCCGGACCATGGATACCAATCTCTTAAGAATCAGACAGAAGTACCTCTGCGTCACGGAGTTCCACGGGTCTCAGTCTAAGTCAAGATACTATACTCGCTTAAAGCTTTCCACTTTAGTCTAGGCGACCTTCCTTCTTTATCCCTCGCACCCAGCTCTTTGATATCTACCCTTCCCGACTCTTTAGCCTAACCTGTTTTTGCGGGCATGAATTGGACGAGGTAGAGGAGGGCACCATCCCACGCATCCGAACTATCTGCATCCTTAACTATTGTATTGAAAGAGGAACCATTCGTAAGCCCGATTCTAGCTCCAGCCGGGAAGAGACACTACCGCAGAGTGGGTTGCCTTAGTAGCGGAGATTGGACTGTCAATTCCAAACTAATTTCGCATGCACTGCACCTTGCTTGACTGGAGCAACTATTAATAGAAAGCATTTTGGGGTCGACTTGAGGTGCACTCGCACGTAGAAGAGTTTTGAAAAGAGTGAGACTTGATGCTATTATAACCACCTCGCCCCAAGTCTCGCACGGAGTCTGCGATTGAAGATGTTAAAGAAAGGTCCCATATGATATATGAATTAGGACCTGGGGGGCGAGCGACAAACCCGTGCACTACAGATATAGAATTGAGATCTTATCTTTCTGCGCTTGCTTACGAGAGCCCATTATTTGAATTTGAATTAATAATCAGTTCGTGCTCATGTCATTCCAGTCAGTGATATCGGTCAAGAGTGAATGTCGAACCTGAGGAGGGAAAGAGTAAGGAAGAAATTCGGGAGGGGAGAGATCCGTAGAGCTCCCGATCGAGACATTAAAGAAAAGAAAAAAAGAAAAGTCTAAGGCGGCTGCTCAAACGCTGCTTTACTGCTGTCCGGACAGACGCCTGTGCAGATATCTTTATTCAAGAAGACAGGCAGCCAAGTGATTTGAACCTCCCTCTTTCGAACTTGATTTACTTGGCAGCAAGTGACTGAGTCCCTCCCCATGAGGAAGACCAGTCGAACGAAGAACTGTCCACTGCTAGCCTGACCAAAGAAAGAACAAGAAGCTAACATTAAAAGATCTGACAAGAGGCAAAGGTTGAACCTAAGCCGTCCAACCGCTATCCGTGCGCGCTAGCTGTCCCAAGATCTCCTGCACAACGAGGAAAGAGTCTCTTTAGCACTCCGGATGTGAGGATTTGATCTCGAACTCAGCCTCTGCAGAGTAGGATTTGCTATCTCATCGACTAGGAGGCAAAGTCCAAGATTACCCCATAGGAGGCACAAGCGAGCCCACCTCATAAGTCTACGAGCTATGAAGATCAGGCGGCTTGTCCCCTTCATAGTCTAGCTAGCCAGTGCAGTTCGTGCTAAAGAGTTTCCACTACGAGGTCATCTGGAGACTACTTTAATGCAAGAGGAGAACTCAGAATAGCAACTGAGGCTTGCGCCACTTGTAGGGCTCTCCCACTTGTACGGTTCTTCCACCTGTCCCAACCAACCTTAGCCACCAAGACCGATGAGCTAATGATTCATTCTAGGCGAGAATAGGGATTCATATTATTTTTTTTTTGATCTCAGGCTTCATTCAGATAGACCGGAGAAGCGCATGTAATCAGTCCACTAAGATTCCCTGGGGAGAGCTCACCCATAAAGAAGTCTCCGAAGCCTGGCCAGGACTCTGATCCCAGCTGGATAGGAAGTAGAGGTCAACATAGATCAATGAACGAGAGCGGACCTTGTCAATCTTGCGTAACGGACAAGTGAAGCGAGCTACATTCACTCTTCGAACTCAGTACGTGCCGAACTTCAAATGAGATGTTCTGTGACAGACGAGCGTCACTGTCCCGAGTACGTGGCCAACCTCTGAAGATGGATCCGATTATCCCGCATCGGCATTCATTCAAGATAGTCCTGCGTGGATAAGCTTTCTTCCCTCATTGGAAGAGTCAATCAAAGCGCTTTTCTTGCGTGCCAGTCGGTCATCACTTCATTGGGGACAAGCATATCACTAACTAATGTGAAGGAAGAATAGAATTGGACGATCGATTCATCCGAGATCCGAGAAGTTGATTGACAACTGATTCCGCCATCAAGAGATCAAAAAGATCGATCTTCATGAAGACTTCTCTATTATGTTTGACAGCGCTTATGCGTCACTACTTGCCTCGTTAACTACTGCTTCTGCTCTGCTCCCATACTGAGACTACCCGGGCCTACTCTACTAGATTCATAAAGCGGTCGGTCTCTTTCACTAGATTCATAAAGCGGTCGGTCTCTTTCTTTTTTAATTAAACTGGAGATCCGCCTCAGCATCTGCACCTCTCATGCCCGCTCCGGAGTCTCTTCCAATGGATGTAGAATCAAGACCTCTCATAGATCCGACCTATGAAGGCTGGCTCTCCTTCTTTTCCAATCATCTGCTTTAGACGAGAGAGACGAGGCATTGCACCTTAACTATTCCCTAGTAGAGGCCAATCAAGTGGTCGGTTCTCTAATTCATATGAGCAAAAGGCTGAGGATTGCTTTGAAGTAGCTTCGCAGTTGCTTTCTTTCTGGACTTCACGGCTCACTTCAGATGATTAGTCGCCGCTCGGAATAGGCGGGCACCTCGGAAGTAGATAGGCTGAGCTCGGCCTAGGTTGGGAGCTTAGACTCGTCTGCCGTCTGCTGATTGAGATGGGCCAAGCCTCTGCTGATTGAGATGCATCTGTATGGGCACCGCGCGAATCGAACCTTCGCTCGAGATTCACGTGAAAGTCCCGATCCAAGGTGTGCGATAGGTAGGTACTAGAGGTGGCTCACTTCAGGTTGGATTGCTCAACGAAGCCCGTTTGACGGAGCGACTCTGCCGCTCTTGGAAGCCCCGGGCCGGACTCGGGAACTCTTACTTGCGAGATGCGAGAGTTGAGTGCTCCGAGTGGTCAGGTAGCTTGGAGTTGCGATATCCAGGGAGTTTTCTCCGCCGAGCTCTCTGAACGGCTTGCCTCGTTCTTTCTAACTGTCCCGCGTCCGCGTGAACTATTCGATTTCTGATTCAACTGATTGCATTGCAGAGATCGCGCATAGCTCTTATTTGCCCCGCTCTAAGGTACTTTCTCTTCTCTTATTCTTAATTCAATAAGTCGACTCCCCTTCGCCTTTCGGCTCAGCTCTTCGCCCCTTGCCTCCCTATGGTACCGAGTAGCATCTCCTTATAGTACGCATTCTTTTCAAGCATAGCACCACCATGCCTCGGACTCAGCTGCCTCTCTTAAACGATCTTGGACTCAGCCTCTCCGTTCTCTATTCGCATAGCCGCTCCGCACCGACCGACCCGAATTCATGACTTCCCGACCGGACCCTCATGAATGACTTCAGAACTGGTGACACGCTTGGGTGCTCTGTGAAGGCAGAGCCTGTAAACTCGCTTGAGTGCTTTCCGACATCAGTCAAGGCCTTGGACACAGCCCTCTTCTCTCTCACTGTCCCGGACTAGGAGCTCTAGCTTACTGACTCAGATCTCGATCTGCCGAAGACTGTCCCCAACGATCACTGGACCTTCGCCCGGAGATGAGTACAGTACCTATGATATGATGGGACCCTCATGAATCTAGCCCGGTGAGACTCTACCCTTCATGAATCGACGAGCCTGGAGCGGGCCACTGAGGGACTTAGCTTTTTGTCGATTGCTCCCACCGATGCCTGTCCTAGGGAGCCTGACTTTCACCTCTGCCTGCCCTCTCTGATTGAACCAATTCGCTCCTATCTCCATGTCTTTGCCTAATTGAGTGCCGAGCGAAACTCGTACTTCAGCTTACATAGTCGGAGTGAGGAGTCTAGATCCTTTGATCGTGCGTCGGCCTTGTCCTCTGTTTTCTTCTAAGTCCGCCCGGAGCTGGCACTGACTGATTTAACTAGACTAGAAGCCGCCTCTCTCGGACCCTGCCCACGTCACTTGACCTCAAATGGAATGCATGCTTAGAGAAGCCTTCATAGCGATAGAAATCCGACCATTAGGAAGGGCAACTCGATAGGCTGGCTGAGAAGAAAGAGTAGAGGGCTCCGCCCCGGTTCGCTCGCCATAATTCCCAAAGCTTTATCAATCAATGGCAGCTGTCCCTCTCTTGTCTTGCGCTCTCGTTCGCTCCTCTACTTCTCTCTGGACCTTATCCCGACCACTTTTGATCAATTAAACTAAGCTTACTGGACGGACAACTATCGAAGGTCTACAAGAAAGACCCATCGAAGGTCTATGCTCTCTCAGACTTCTGGTTAAGGTTCGGCACCTACTTCTCCGTCCTCCGCTGTAGTCGCTATTGGAAAGGATGAACTCTTGCTTTCCTTGACCATTGAGTGTCAGTCGTTCGTGAGCTAATCATACCTCTGCTGCTATCCTCTTGTACTCTCAGTCATCAGTGCATTTTACCCTCGTAGAGGTAGAGGTGGCGTGCTCCACTTCTCTCTAATAGCTTCCCGTGGAGGAGGAAGAGTTGACCGAGGACCCTCCTTCTCCGGCGGATTGCACGCCCCGGCTTCGAGACATGATATGATACGTGACGGATTGCAAAGAAAGCTAGGTGGATTGCAGAAGTCGTTTCTGTTGCGATCAAATATCCGCTTAAGCCTAAGAGCCAACCTTATTCTGACTGATTGAACCTACGACTGGGATCCTTGATCTTAATTGCTATTTAATGGGCCGGCCCATCCGCAACAGTTGAGCGCTAGCGGCAGAGTTAAGCTACGCGCAATCTCTGCAATTGAAGCAAACAACGCTGCTGATCCATTGAAGCAAACTGAAAAGAGAACAAACAAAAACAAAGAAAATACAAGGGACGACTACAAGGAGGCAGCGCAATACCATAATCCAGGGAATCAACCGATTGAGCTCGCCCGAAGTAGAGGGGGATTGTAGACGAAAGGATAGGGCTCGACACTTATATGATACTTTTTAAAAGTCGAGTCAAACTATTGGGAGAGGGACGAGCAAAAGAAGCGACGTGTGACTTTAAATTCGCTTTTATCAAATCTAATTTGGAACGGACGAAATTCATATTAAAAATATAATCATTGTTTGCATATCTGACTTCTGTCAAAGGCATGAGTTCATATCCGGGTCAAGGGTTGGGGCTGCGGTTGGGCCACCTCGGGTTCTCTTACGCAGGGGCAAGGGCATGAATCGGCTGAAAAAAAGCTCTTAATAGCCAATAAAGTGACCATGCCCAAAACTATTAAGCAGCTAAGCACCCCTCTGAGTCAGATGGGCAAGCAAGAAGAAATTCACGGATGGAATGAACTAAAAGAAAAAAGAATCTAATGGAATTAGAATAGACTCAAAAGTGAGAACTTAATATAATATCTAATACTCATAAGATAGTTGCTGCGGTGCTCCGCCTCAGTCAACATCTCTTCACTCTTCCCGGTGTAGCCACTTAATCTCAGTCGTCCCTCAGACTATAGTAAAAGCTTCAAGTACAAGAGGGCATAGCTCATTTAGCTACTTAGCGGGGTCGGTACAAAATCTTGATGCTGCCCACAAAGGGCTTATTAAGTGATTTGACTAACTCAGCGCAATGAGGATCTTCGGCTCTTGCTTGGTCTTTTGTTCTCCCCCTTCCCTCACTACGACTTTCAGTTCTTCCCATCTTAGAACCCGTGGGTGGAGCTACAGGAGAAGAAAAGCTCGGTCTGGACAGGATGAAATTATTTTGAGTGCCTCTTTCACTTCAGTAAAGCACATTGCACCATCAACTAGTTTTCAGTCTATCTAGCTTCCTGTAGTGAGTGGTGCCGGGTACGCAGAAGCAGACTAAGGCGGATCACTCTGTATCAGTTAAATCCGTCTCCGTAACCAATAGTACCATACTAATAGTAATTAAAGTCATCCTTGTGTTTTCTTTTGGATCAAGGTCTAGCTACAAGGAAAGGGAAGAAAGATGGAGAGTCGTTCTTGTGGGGCATGAAGTTGACCAAACCAAAGTCTCAGATGGTCAGCTCTTTCCTAGTTGTGAATTGCCATGAACGAAAACCAAGAACTCACATTACATTCACTGCTGCTGCAGACTATGGTACAAGAGAATGAACTCCTTTTCATTGGACTTCCGCTCCCATGCCCGGTTGCTGCTCTTCGCTGGCACTTTGACTTATCTTAGTGGCTCGACCGCTCCGTGGGGGATAGGGTATTGAATCCTTTTGAGGCGAAATGGTAGTGGTTCATAAGCCCTTGCCCTGTACTGTCCTTAACTCGTGAAGGGTATCCCCGATAGAGCTCGAGCGAATATTATGCGAGAGGGTACCCACTGGATATGCTCGCAATACTGTAATTTAAGGAGAGGGTATCCCCGATAGAGCTCGAGCGAATATTATGCGAGAGGGTACCCACTGGATAGGTGAGACGTTAGTCGAATTGGCGAAGAGCTGAGCGAAGGGAAGGGTACCAAGGTACCATAGAAAGGGGAACTCGTCTAGCAACCGGAAAAGAACAATAACCGGAAGCGGGGAGCAGCAAAGCAAACTCTAACTCAAGTGCGGAGCCCTTCCTTAACCTGAACTTGGGGGGGAATTTAATTAACTGATCACTTTCTTAATATCTTTTATATCGCGTCAAAGACTTCTCACTCGCTTCTCTCCCTCCCCCTTACGGTCTAGTAGTCGCTTTGCTCCTTCGTCGTCATGCCCCCGTCGCTATAATGATCGCTCGTCCCTTATGGTCGAGCCTCTCTTTAGATACTATGAGCAAGAGTCGTTCATTCAAAACGTATAAAGATCAGCAGCAGAAGGATCGAGAGCTCAGTGGAACACCAGTTACTCTTTCTTAGTCAGTCGCGCTCTTTCATACAAGCGTTAAGTCATGAAGTGTTCCACAAAGGACCTCACAGAAATGGAATGCGCGGTCTCTCTATAGAGTCTTACTAATTGTGTATTTGCTTTGATTCAGGACTCAAAAGAAAGGAGAAGCACCTAGACCTATATAATTGCTTCGCAGGACTGACTTAGTAAGTGCAATTGAATTTGCTCTCATATCTTTTTCCTGAATTAAAGCGTAAACACAAAGGGAATAACAATTAGAATTTAACTCGAAGGGCACGGGAGGAGAAGGGCTACTATTTTCTTCACTGTCTGGGTATCCCCGATAGGCTCGACTGACTCAGGAGAGGACAGATAACGTTAATGGTGCTTTCGATATAAAGGGAGATTCAAGCTGTGCTTCATGATGGAGTCTAAATTGCCCCAACTAATATCTTTTTGTTAGACTAGACGTAATTATATGGTGTTCTAACTTCTTAGTATATGATATGATATTTCAATGAACTCTAATTAAATAGCGGAAATAAGGTGGGCTCCCCATCTTTCCCAGTTGTATTTTCGAGCGCTAAATTCTTATTCGCTCCTAGTTCTATTTCGAGCGTCTCCATACTTCATAAAGAAGAATTGCCTTTAGATCCCTAAATTCTAGTTCTCACTCGCTCCTAACTTTCGTTATGTCTTCCCTCCCCGTAGTTTCACTCTGACCTTTTTCATTTGCCCTGACTTTATTTACGAGGTACTGACTTATATTATAGCAATGTCTAACTCACTCGCACCTAAAATTAGATTAGATCCCTTCGCGTCAAAGACGAAGATTTCATAACTAGGGAGTCTCACTATTTATACTGACTATCCCCCCTTATGCTTGAGGCTGATGGTAGCTTTCGGCCCTCCCCTTAGCTTATATGGGAGAGCTCTTATAGACTCTTTCCCTCCCCCTAGGACTGACTTTATAGCTCTTTCTTACCCTAACTGTCTTTCTCTCTCATCTTTCTTTAGATTTGAATTTGCTTCTTATTTATCATAATATCTCGCAAGTGAATGCGGAATGATGAACGACTTTATTGAATTTAAATTTATGCACCTATTCCCTTTCCTTTGAGCTGGGGCTCTATCCATGGGGAATGAGGCTCCGTTATTTACTTTACTGATCCGCTTGAGCTGGGAACTTCAAAACCATTTGATTATTTGCGTCATTATCATTCGCTCCCCATTTTGCATCCAACCTCGGTATGTCTTTGAGGCACACTAAGCTGAATTGGCTCATTCTTGCCCCTTGAACTAGGGGGCTAAATGAGTTCCATTCGGGTAGCTAAGCGCGCTAAGAGCTCCCTTTCGAAAAGAACGTGTAATTTACATTTGCATTTTTAATGTATCTTTACTTTATAAGAAGGGAGAAGCCTTAAACTAAACTCCTAGTCAAGTCGTCCTGCTACTTCCACTACAGCATAAAGAAAAGGCAACTGCTCTTGCAGCAGCACTGCCACATCTTTATTCAATAAAAAACATTTCTTTCTTTCCCCTTCCCAATATTACTTTAGTTTAGGCAGCTCTTCGCCAATTCGACTATCGTCTCACCTATCCAGTGGGTACCCTTCCCTTTGCCCTATTTCATTGAAGGCAATAGATCCATTAGATGGTAGATTCTGGGGCTATTCTTGCTAGGCATGAAGCGAGGTGAAGATTGAGGTTACTCCCCACCCAAGTCGGTCAGCTCACGAGCTTTTCACTAAAAAAAGAGAGATGCTATTCCTCTTCTGGCGAGTCAGCCCATTCTAACTAATTACGTCTTTCTAATTAGAAAACAATCCCTATGAAGCGGATGAAATCGGAGGTATGGTATAGAAGCGAGTTGAACTCTTTCTGACTGCCATTCTTTCTTTGATAGCGGAATTGACAAAGATAGCGGGATCAGCAGCGAGAGCAGCTGGAAGATCTTCTTCTTCTTTTGGTATGTGACAGAAGCGGGAATTGGACTCATACGTTAGAGACGTAAGCGAGTGACCTTCATTGAATTATGTAAGTGACATTAGCAAGTTTCTGTAATTAGATGTGCAACTCTTTGATTCTAGTACCACGCGGGATGAGATAAAAGCAAGATCGGAGTTCTCGGCTAAAGCCATCTTTCTTCCGTGCGTAACTGGCGACTCACTGCCTTGATGACGGAGATGGAGGACTAAAAAGAACAATTTCAGTTGCTTTGCCAGTGCCAGTGAACTCAGATAGGTTGCTCGAGGGAGCTACAGAGTGAGATGCTGACTTTCTTTTTGTTGGGCTTGCTCCCAGGCGCTGCTTAGCTGTGAAATGTTTTCTTTGATAATAGGCATGAC
>JBBMJZ010000028.1:83245-122400 GCA_037833815.1 Zingiber zerumbet
GCAGCTGATATCGCTAGTTTAAGTTGTTGATAATAGGCATATGACGCAGCTGATATCGCTAGTTTAAGTTGTTGATAATAGGCATATGACGCAGCTGATATCGCTAGTTTAAGTTGTTGATAGGTTACGACATGGCTATTGAAGACTGAGTTGATCAAGAGCTTAGCATAGAGCTCGGAGGCGAGGGACTCATTGTTGAATTGTTGACTCGTTCTTCGCGCGTGACCTAACATAGCACTTGCTACCGTACTACTTGCTTTCTTTCTATAAAGCTGCTCTAGATCTCTTGAGCCAGACTTCCTTCTTTCAGTGGCTCAAGATAAAGGGTTCGACTGGTCGGAAAGAGGGAATTGGTCTCGCTTTTCCGTGACCTCGCTACTAGGTTCGACGCAACAGATGCCGTAACGCCACAAAGCCAGCTCAATTGTCTGCTATTTGCGGTCCATTGGCTTGATCATCGGCTGGAAGCTAGCCCACGGGAACAAAGGGAAATCTGGAGAGAGCCCTTGAGCGGTGATTTCCTTTTCTTTTCTTTTCTTGCTTTTCGGAAGGCTATCTCTTCTTTCAAGTGAAATTGGGCATCCGGTCTTGATTCCCCGCTGGGACCGTCTCTTTCCTAAGAACAAAGTACGTATTAGCCGATGCGTCAAATGAGCTGCTTGGTTGCTTTGGGGAGAGGTTGGTGGGTACTCCGTAAGGCGAGTGATGAATAGAATTGCTTTCTTTTTCTTTTGGAACTCAGATGTAACCATCTTCCATGACCATAGGCTAGCTAAGAGACTCCGTCTTGCTCGTTAGCTAAGAGACTCCGTCTTGCTCGTTAGAATGGATTGCTAGTGAGAATCCTCAATTCTGCTGGGCTGATTGTTGAAGAGGAGGCCTTGGGTTTGCATAGGAGTTGCTCCTCTTGTCCATGAACAAGCTGTTTCAGCTTCTCCCTTCATATACTTTATAAGTACCTGATTTTGAGGTCTATCGCCCAGCCCTACCTATCAGTAAGGAGGGACACACGCCTCAGATTTAACATGCCTGACTGCTTATCCATTGTTGGCGTAGCATCCACTCTTGATCTATAGCCTGGCGACAAAGACAATGAAGATCTATTCTCAACATCGTAACTACCAGCCCGCATCAGTTCATTCTTTCGCAGAGATTTCCGGCTAACAGCCTTTCATATGGATTTTCTTTCCGCTTTCCCTTACGAGGGGCTAGTGAGACTCTATATCTTCAATTTGATCTGACGATCTAGTAGCCCAAGATGTAACACCTCAGTCACAACCCTAGCAATAGGCCAGGCTTCTCTGTCTCTTCCCCTAATCTAGAAGGGCTGTAGGGCATGTCTCGTTGCTAATCCCTTCTTTCTTGCTTTGGAAAGCTCTTTGAGGCGGACCCGTACCCATCTAATGATTGAAAAGCGGATGAGGCCCTCTTCCATTCCAATGGGCTTCGCATCGTCACTCTCTTATCTAACCTAATGCGGCGTCACGTCCCCTTTCTTTAGTCATGAATGGTGGCATCCAATCCAATGAATCAGACAAGTCTCCGATAAACTCACTGAAAAAGCGGCGTCAGCCTGGTGAGCAAGATTCTATGAATTGCCAATTTGTGCTCACTGCGGAGAGCTGCTTTCATTCTTCCCTCTCCCAGTTAGTATATAGCCCCCCTAATATTAACTTTACACCCAATCCCCATCAGCATTTATGGCTTTAGGCCATTCAAAACTACGAAAGAACTACTCTCAGCGGATTACAGCGTTCATGGTATTGAATTCAAAACTACGATACGAGAAATACTGCTGATGGCCCTAAATTACGGCGATCCCTCAACTATGATTGTAGTCGGGAATACCCTAAGCAACTTAACTACTCAAATTAAATCTAATAATAAGAAATTCAATTCAATAATGGACTTCTTTCTATATTAATTAATTTAATTCAAAACGACTCAAGATCTTGGAATGAACGAACGACTGTAGCTTGCGTAAGCACAGCTGACAGATTCATTGTATATAGAATGGAATAAGGATATGATGGTATTGAATAGCCTCTCCTTCAAGTTGAGAAGACTGTGTTCTTTCATTCAAGTTGATCGAGAAAGCAGGAATACGGGATAGGATTAGAGGAGAGAGATGAGAGTGAAAGAGCGTGACACATGAGACTATGAAGCGTGACACATGAATGAGACTATTAAACTCAAGTAGCTACTGTTGTCCCACTGTGACTTTGATCTCTCCAGCTAATGGGGTTCTGGTAGGGACGGGTTTAAAGACCCTCTCCTCAAAAGTCTTCATGGGTCCTGGTAAACCAGGGTGTAAACACTCTCCTTCTTTTCTTTCTTGCATAGCATAAAGAACTACACTCACTATAACCATGTGATTCAATCAATGAAGGTCTCAGATCTACCTGAAATGGTCCCCCCGGAGATCGATCCGGTTTTTAGGCCGACTAAACTATATTTGGGGCCATTCACTCTCACCAAGTCGTTCATGGATACATTCACTTCACTCTCTAGCTGGAGTTCTAGGCGTTGGGCCATTCACTCTCCGGGGATAGAGAAAGAGTAGTTGAGTACGTAATGCCATTCACTCTACCCTGAAGTTCATTCCGGAAGTGAATTTCTTTATGGCACTCCTTCTGTTCATGTTCGCTGTCCTCTTAGTCATCGGGTCAAAGGGTAATTAACCTTAATCTCAGTTAGTTGTTCTAGGCGACGCGACCTTAATCGTGAATTCCATGTGAGTTCCAAGAGGGACAGACAAAAGCTATCTCTGGACTCGGGCTCTACTGGGAATCCAACTGCTGCCTTTTCTTTTGATCCTCATTGCGCGTAGTGGGTTCGGAGCATATGCCATATATAACTTATGAAAGGTTTCTTTTTGTACCGAACTATCCGAGTAAGTAGGAGCTCATCTAAGTAGGAGCTCTCATCTTTAAAGAAACTATAGTATAGCTATCCCCTGGAATTGGCATTCCAACCTATTACCTATTGCCTATTGGGAAAGAATGAATTATTAAAGCACTCGGTAGGCACAATCAAAAACTAACAGACGGGAGCGGAAGCACTCTTTCCAACTGCCTTTCTCTATCGGGTTCCAACTGCCTTTATCTATCGGGAAGAATAAAGACTATCTTGAACCGGAGCCTCAGCGGCTGCAGCCGGCTTTTGAGTTTACTTAGTTTACGCAGCCGAATCCTACTCCGCTCCTGTATAAGCTCTTTCAGTCCAGTTATCGGAGCTACACCTCTTATCATTAGAAGTCAGAACGGGAGCAGAGCTAGGGCAGAGACCGGTAGGGGGAGATCTAGAGTTGTTTTGAATGTGTGAATGGCAACATGAACCACTACGAAAGATCTTTGGAATTCACTCTTTCCATTCACTCTAAGGGTACGGAACGACTTCTTTATTTAAGGATACGCAGAATATCTTAGAGGCATTGCACAAATGTTTATTATAAGTAGCCAATAGCTGCTTTTCCTTTCTGAGTCGTTCTAGGTTCCATGAGTACTCGGAAGAGAAAGAGTGATAACTCAAAGGAGTGGCTCATACGGGAAACATTCTTAAGCCGGCTCATAACCTGTTTCAAGAGATGGAGAATATGATATTCTTTCTAGGCACCCCGCTCCATATGGGAGGAAGCCCCGACCGGCAGTCCGAGAGACGCGCACCTTAAACAGTTAGTAGTCGCGTACTATAAACCTCATATTATATTACCAGTATAATTGCGTGCCTGTTTAAACGTCAACAATTTAGAGTATAAATGGCCCATCAGCATTGTCGTAAATTGCCCCAAAGGCAAATACTCCTAGTGAATCGTGAATGGCTATAGAGATTCAAGGAAGAAACTACGAAAGATCTAGAAAGATTGACGGCCCTACCCTTCCATGTTAGACTACTATATTCCATTCAAAACTACGAAAGATCTACCCTACGTCGTTCTACAAAACGAATAAAGATCTTGGAATGAACTCTTTTCTTACCATGTTAGACTTTTGGGTGCGGGATAAGGGCTGTTGTTGTCTTTTTAATGTTTAGCGGGATAAAGAAAGCCCCACCGATGATCTTTCCTTAAGCAGTCAATTGCACATAAATAGGAAGAGAAAGATCTGGGCGAGAAGGCTGATACTACTTTCAGAGTGGGCGTAGAGAGGAGCGAGTGATAATGACGCGGCAGCTGCTACTGCTGACGTGGCGGGGCACTTTCTAATATGAGGGGAGCTGGAGCAATGGCGTCTACAACATTTCTGGCCGAAGTCAGGTTGCGCCTCTTGTTTGAATTGGAGCCAGATTGCGGATCATCAGACTGCGTAATAGCTGGAGATGGGTTAGCCAAAAGCGGAGCAGTGGCCGGGAATCTATCCACTTTCAGAAAAGACTCCATTCTTTTTCCCTAAAGATGGTATTTTGATGATGAAAATCCAAAAAGTGCTTTAGAAGGGTCTAACTTGCCAGGGGGTGACTCGCGGTCTTTAGAACCATATCCGTCTGATAACTTTCATGGACTGGAGGCATCACTTTCACTTGACTTTAGCTGCTAGGGCCACTTCCCACGTATGTTGCAAATGATTCATTGGGTAACTAAGGTCTACTCGTCAAGTAAGGACTCCAACAATTAATGAGTGTAGGGCGAGTGGGCGCAACATCGATGTTGTAGCAGAACTGCTTGATGAACTTGTCGGCCAACTCAGCGAATGTTGGAATGGATTCGGCCGGGAGGTTGGCTTACCTTGCCCCGGAGAGGCTTCATTGGAATAAGCGGATAAGGTTTGCATCGTAGCCAGTCCGTGCAGTAATGGAAAGACGAGAGCTGGTGAGCTGAATCTGCCCGAGCTTGCCTGAACCCATTGTCACGATGGAATGTTGAAGGCGTGTAGCTTGTAGTTTAGAGGTGAAAAGGAAGGCAAGCCCTTTCAAATGAAAGTCAGTTCAAGCAGAAAGAGCTAAACGCCCAGTGGATGCTTTCTTGCATCTTAGCAATGAGGCTATTTGCTCTTGCAACTGCTTGCTACCACGGGATCGCCTGATGAGGGCGCACTGCTAGCCCCTATTAGTAAGGCATTGGACTGGGTCTTCCCTAGGTCTTTCATATCAAAAAACAGAAAAGGTACGAAGTGAGATTCGCTTTCAATTCCTCGAGACTATTCATTTAATTTCCAGTTACCACTATGTCATCCACATATACAGAAGGCCATACCTCGAGTGGTTGATAAAGAAGTCGTGGTCTGAATACGAGATCTACTCCTGCTCTCTCCTCTACTCCTATTTCGGCTCTTATACATGCTACTTCACTTGGCTTTCTATGCCCAACAATCATTAGACCACAATTAATATATAGAATAGATATGTAAAAATGCACATACCTAGCACCGCCCCTGAGAAGATAGCAGGAAAGAGTGTTAAGTACCCGCACCGTTCTGATTAATTAATGAGTTCTTCTGACGCATTCATAGATAAAGATATCATTCCTGTTGAAAGAGAGTGAGCACGCCCCGTCGTTATCACGTCGCTATCGAATAATAAATAATGCTCGTACCAAGCAGATTACAGCGTGAATGGAGTATAAATGGCCTTTGGGGCAATGTTAGACTAAATATGAAGTTCGCCATTCACGACTGAGAGAGAGGGACGATCTTATGCGATACTTAAGACTGACCGCGACGTGGCGACGGGTAGACGTGGTGACGCGGCAAAGTCAAACTCCGCCAGTGAGTGGAACAGACAGAGACTGAGAAGCGCAACGCAGCACCTATCCACGAATCCGAATCCGAATCTGGAGTTGGGAATAGAGGTGCCCGGGCAGTGATAGAGAATAGGGCATCGTTCAACCAACTTCAGTAGTCCTATATATATGCAAAAGTAGTCTTGCTCTGGAAGTTGGTCAATTTGGCAATCAAAGTTGTCCGATATATATGCAAAAGTAGTCTTGCTCGTAAAGGGTGTTCTTTTTGCTAAAAAGTCGATCCCTAAATTCTATTGCATGCAATAGAAATTTGCAGCAAAAAAAAGTAGTTCAAATGGGCAAAGCAAAGTTGGGTTCAGCTCACTCGCATGCCTTTCATCAGTTCTTTCTTCGAGGGCTGGCCAATGACCAGAAATATATAAGCAGAAGTAGTTCTCGTACTCGTAGCATTTCTAGTTTTCAAGTAGGCACGAGCTGAAGTTGATTGGTTAGAACAAGGGCTCAATCAACTCGGGAAGGCCCAAGAACCCCATCCCCATCCAAGGCAGCGAGAGAAAGAGTGGAGAGGGCTCACCCCGGGGAATAGTGGTCTTGGCTCTAGAGTCATTCTATTAATAGTCAGTTCTTTCGTCCCTCACGAGGATAAGTTCTCATTTTCTTCAATTCAAATCTTTTCACTGTTACTAATCGAAGAAAGGAGTGCTCAGCTCACCCGGTCAAGAGAACTCGGCACGGTAGCGAGACCTAAACGGAATTGAATCCAATCCCACTCTGCGGTAGTGAGATTTTGCGTGTCACCAGTTCAAAAGTCAGAAAGCACTCAAGCTCGGGAAGAGGTGCCCTAGCAGTGAAAGAGAGAAGGGTGAGGCGCGAAGCGGTGAAACTAAGCAAAGAGGATACGACGCCAGGCTCATTCAGTTCACGATCGGTAGGCGGAGGTAGCGACAATTAGATCCTTGAGTCAGAGGTGTGAGTACCATTGACACGTGAGCCGACCGGACAAGCAATGGAAGACAGCGAGGGGAGAGGCAGCGAGTGAAAGTCGGGCAGACCGACGAACAGTGGAATATCAAGCCTGCTAGCCTTTGACAGGCGGAACTCATTCGCACCGAAGATTCTTAGGCAGGGCCTGAAATCAATCTATCTGTCTTGGTGGGTGTAGTGGGCTCGCTCCTTTCTTCACTCCTGGACCATAGCAGTGCAGTAGAGAGCTAGGGTCGGAAGGCTTCCGCATAGTTCTGGTCTCGCTCCGCATCTGAGCAATCCATAGATCCTACCTCCGTCGAGCAGGTAGTCAAACAAGGATCACTAGAACAAGGATCACTATCCAATAGTAGAACAAAAGGAAGAGCTGGTTGTTCAGTTGGCAGAGCAGGTAGTTCAGTAGGCAGAGCAGTTCAGTAGGCAGAGCAGGTAGTTCTTCCCCACAGCGAGCAGGTAGCCCCACTTCTTAGAAGAAAAGAAAGAGCCAGTCTTTCTTTCTATCTTTCTTCGCTTATAAGGAAAGAATGAATCCATGAGGAATGAATTCATTGAAGCGAAGCTATTCTCTATAGCAATTAGCCTATAGCTCTTCAACCGAGAAATTGGCTATATTTTTTTCTTTTTTCAAGATGCATTTTGACATCAGCTGTCAATTAAGGAATTGGCGTAATCAAGGAGAGCGATTTGTGCATTTTGACATCATTCTCGGTCCGAGGAGCCGCTCCTCGCCTCTTCATTCCAACTATTGCGAGCCCACCTTAGAGCAGATCTGTTCTCGGATAGGAGTTCGATAGGATAGGAGTTCAAGGTCTCAGTAGTGAGTGAAAGGTCTCAGGCTTTATAAGACCTCGAGTAGGGGCAAGAGCGACAGCGAAATCTTTGCAATCAAGAGCGTAGCGAAATCTTTGCAATCCACTAAGAAGGTCCCTAATCCAATGGAAGAGAAGGCGGGAGCCGAGTCCTCCGATGCATTGCTGAGAAGAGAGGAGCGAAGCGCAACGCTAAGAAACCGCGTCCTTAGGGTAGCAGCGAAGTTTCCTCTTTACGGTGGGAGAAAGACGGGCTTCGGAGAGGAGCGATGGAGAGCTATCGATGGCGACTGAATGCTTTGTCAAGCACGAGTGGAATAAGTAAGGTGTGCGAGTGCGAAGAGAGAAACGAATCCCAATCCCAGGTCGTTAGCAATCAGCCCAGCCTGTTAGCAATCAGCCCAGCCTGTTAGCAATCAGGGCAATCCTTCTTCTTCGCTTACTTTGCTTGGCCTAAACTAAAATGGTACTATTGATGGTCCGAGGGCTACCTTTTCAATCCTCACTACAGCTCCGAGAGCCGACTTTCATGCCTATCATGGGTTCGAATCCTTTATGCACTAGATGCTTGTAATCCGATTCCGATTCTCCTCTCCTCTTCCTTCCCTAGTTCACTAGCACTCATTCCTCTCAGTGTTCTGTCAGCTCGCCCACTCAGAATCAATCTCAGAAAGAAGACTCGGCTAAGTTGGGGACAAGAGCGCTCTCACTCAACTCTTCCCAGGTCAGCTTTGGATCTCTTGTCCCTGGCTGCTGAGGTCGGTTAAGAGATCTCGGATAGGAAGGTTGAGTCGGACTGGATCGTTGGGCTAGAGGACGTACGCTAGCTTGAGAGGTCTTCTTTTCTTCCCATGGTAGGCCAGCGAATCCCTGGCAAGAGAGCTCACTCGCATGCCAGTTGATTCGTTCGTTAGGCCAATGACCACTCCTATATAAGAGAAGAGCATTTCGAGGTCTAGTTCAAGTAGTGACGGAAGGGCAAGAGCGACAGGCAGAGTTAAGCGTAGCGGAGCGGAGCGCAATCTCTGCATACCATCTGAAGCAAAGCAAAACACGCACCGATCGACCGCAGTAGCTGCACCGTTCAAGCACGCACGAGTAGGAGGCTCTGAAAGAGAAGCAAGAGAATCTCATTATTTGCTCCAGTTCGAATCCTATTTCCTAGGAGCATTAAGCCATTGGTTCAGAGAGCCCTTGAAAGGCGAGGTAAGACCCGTCGGTGACGGGGCTAAGGAATGCGAAAAAAGCAATGAAGGAGTCAGGATCATGGGTTCGAAGAAGCATCCCACGTAGCGGTGCTCAGTCCTCAGGCTCTTCGTCTTTCTTTCTTTCCCCCACCAATACTATAATTCCCTGCGAACCATTGCTGGAATCTTTATGGTTCAAGCGAGAGCACTTAGAAGGGTCAGGACCGATAAGCACTTTACACTTATATGAGGGAAGGGCTGATATGCAACCGATAGATGAGAGGAAGGGCAGGGCAGCCACACTCACTGATCGAAGGACGGCATCAAAGATCGACCAATAAGAAAGAGAAGTTAGGCGAGAGGACGGCTGACGGCAGACTCATCCAAGGGCAGAGAGCGCCTTAGTCAACTGAAGGCGAGAGGTCTCTACAGCTCTCCACCAGAGGCACCGGAGGCGAGGGAAAGCCTGCTAGCGAAGACTGTCCCACAGTTGGGCGAGAGGACAAGTAGCTTTGGGCCAAGCGAAAGACAACTCCTCCCCGCCTCAGCCTCGGAATGGTATGGTTCACACGAGGTGCTAACTCACTTCTTATATTATAGCAATGGAGTATTATAGCAATGGAGCCCAGCGAGTAGGTATAGCGACGAGCCCTCTTAATAAATATATCTTGTTCGACCCGACCTTAGAATATTGGAGATCCCCAAACGTGACGAGGATCAGTAGATAGGTTTCGTCTGGCAGAGCGGCGACTGATCTCTGGTTCTGGTAGAGCGGCGACTGATCTACCTATCTCTGCGGTTGAAGTAGTTTAAGGCAGGGCTTCGTTGAGCGGCTTCGCAGGGATTGGATTGAAGCAATCAGCCGGCAATGCAGGTCAGCCGAGGTGCTTGTTCTCGGAGATCCCGGGTCATTGTCCCAACCAGCTTTCCGGTGATATTCCCAATGAAGTTCAGTAAGACCCGAAGTCAACCAGTCAGTCTAGCTCTACGGAGCGGTATAGGTCTTCATTTCATTACTTGAATTATAGATAATCAGATCTGAGTTCTTGGTTTGTTGATATGCTAAGCGAAGGAGATTCACCCAGCCCAGCGGTGCGGCAAAGGAGCGAGTGAGACCGCTATGCGTGCTTTTTTGATCGAAAAAAAAGGTGAAGTTAGAGAATTTGGTGTCGATACGGAAGGGTTCAGTTCAAGCTCACTGATCCGGGCAAGAGTACGGTGCCAGAGATCCTAGGCTACCAAAGAAAGGGAGGAGCACGTGGAGAGACTTGAGTTGAAGTCGGCAGTTCAGAATAGAAAGAAGTAGGGACGCGATCGAGGAGGAGAGGGCAAGGATGGGACTCGTAATAGTAGTAGTTCTCGAGTCCAGAGAGGGCAGACTCATATCCATATCCCTACCGGTCAGAGCCAATCCACCTGTCCTACTCCGCGAGTGAGCAGAAGCATGAATCTTTCTCCGGTCGGTTCAGCAAAGTTGAGCTATGCGAAATCAAAGCAATCATTAAACGGTGAGGCTAAGTTCTCCGTGACGCGGCAGAGGACAAGGCTCCGGACTCGGCAGTGCAACCCGCTTTCAAGTGGCAGTTTTGAACACAAAATCAAAGGAACTATGCGTGAAATTGGCAGTGAAGAAGACTTCTGTTGTCATTCTGGTATGCTATGCACGAAATTGGCAGTGAAGAACACAAGCTCAGATGCGCAGCTATGCGTTCAATTGTCTCGTTTTAACACTTTCTGAGGTAGGACAAGTTAGAACACTTGTCATAGGTGAGGTATGCATGAGAATGGCAGAAATTGACCAATCACAATGTCGTGAGTCACTGGTTCAATTCCCGTCCGGTTCATGTACGGAGGGAAGAGGGAGAGTAAGCTTCCTCGCTTCCAAACTCAAATGAATATCTGAGCCAATCATCAGCAGCGTGCCCCGTAGTGTAGTGAGCAGAAGTAGGTGCCTCGGAGTGAGCTTCCCATTTGTGATTGTGAATCTCTTTCTAATCAATTCTCAGATCGAGGGCGTGCTACTGGAAGGATGGCCCAGGGAGTTCTTCCCCAAGACCAGTGCCGTGCCTAAGAGACAGAATTGCTTCCCCAAGGCAGAGGGATAGGATAGGGTCCAGGGATAGGATAGGGCTGAGAAGAATAAGGGACGCGTGCCTAGGTGCGGTCAGTCGATTCACCCACGTAGCGGTGCGACAAGAAAGAGATCAAAGAGGAGAGGTTGGGCTCAGGCTTGTTCAAATTCTCTTTGTTCGGTGTTTCGCAATTGGATTGAATTTCATAGTGGCTTCACCAGTCCTGAATGGATACATGTTAGACTGGTGCTGGAGTTCATTACGCCATGACAGTGAATTTTGGAAAGATGCGGAAAGAGGGACCCGATATGAGTTCTGTTCTTGGCTTCTGTCTTGCAAACAATCTGACCCGGAACCAGTCGTGAATTGAATAGCTATGGGCCATGAACTCTACGCCCTCTCCTTTATACTTATGAGTCTAGCCTCTCTTTTATACCCTGACAGTTCAAGTTCAGGAGTACGGAGTTTCGGGGCGGCTTCTGTCTTGCTTTGATGCATGTGTTAAGCATCTCTATTTTGCCTACAAGGAGTGAACATGTATAGAGCTAGATAGTATAGAGAGTCTCCCGATCCCCATCAGCAGTATTTGTCTCTTCATCTTACTACTTGAACTTGAACGACTTTCTCTTATTCAATTTCTTCGTTCACTAATTACGTAACATTATCTTATATGTATTTGACTTTATCCGCTAAAAGCAGATAGTTGTAATGCAAAGTCAAAAAAGTAGTATAACTTCGAAGTGTTCCTGTTCCAGTCGCTCTTAAGGAAGTGTTCCGGTAGATCTTTCGTAGCTAAAAGCTCTTTCAAGCTCAAGCAAAGATGGGTTTCTTACTTCATCGGACGATCGGACGGGTTTCATCGGACCTGATCGGAACTCTCTCCTTCCAGTTCTAAGTCTTTCACTCTCTCCTGCTCCTTCCAGTTCTAAGTCTTGAATAAGTCTCTCTCCATTTCTATAACCCTATAACCATTCAAAGCATATGCCCTATAACCATTGCATATGTTGAATTCTGTGTACCTCCAGACCGGTTCACTTCCTTGAGGTTTTGTCCTTCCAGAAGGGTTCGAAGGTCACTCGGTCACTCATACTCATATAAGAAAGAAGGGTTCGTGCGTTGCGTAAGGTGACTAATGTAACTAAAGTCGTGCGTAAGGTGACTAATGTAACTAAAGACAGGTTCGCTCCAGACGGCTCCATACGGGTTCGCTTCTCCTTTCTTCCTATAAAAATGACTAAACCAGACAAGAGAATACAGTCAAGCAAAACAAAAACAAGAGAACAACAACATCTCAATCAAGAAACTTGTTCCAAATAGCAAATAGCTTAACCCAAAGAAATGCCTATAGGCTAATATGAGTCATAAGACATGAATGAAACTAGCTCACTCAATGCCTCTAGTTTCATTTAATTTGATTCATGCAAGCTCACAAGCTCACTCAATTCCTCTAGTTTCATTTGATTCATGCAAGCTCACTAAATGCCTTACGCATCAACGCATCAAGCAAGATCAAGCACTTCATGCTCTTACCCTTGTTTCCCCTTGTACTGCCTTAGGCAAAGAAATAGGAGCAATGCGTTTAAGCCAATTCATGCCTAACTGCTTGTTCCCTTCCCCCTTTCTTTCACTTCCTCTGGCAATTCCTAAGTGAAGATCGAACCAAGAGAATCTTACCCCTTGACCTTACGCTTAACCCAACTCACAAGTTTCTTTATATGGAACCCGCTTAACCCAAAAAACAAGTTTATATGGAACCCGAATCCTTCATCCTTCATGCCTAACTGCTTGTTCCCTTACTTCCTTACAACAAGTAAAGAAGCCATCTGTACTCTGTACTCTAACCTTTGTTTCTAGTTCCTACCGATCAAATGCCCTTGTTCCGAATGCCTACCGATCAAATGCCCTACCCCTTGTTCTTGTTCCGAATTGCTACCGATCAAATGTCCTAACCCTTGTTCCAGCAGAACCAAGAGAATCCTAAATTCCTAACTGTTTGTTTTGTTCCGAAATGCCTCTCGCCAATTCATAAGTTCATATGGCACAAAGAAATAGCTTAACCCATTCTGATCGAACCCAGCCAATAGAACACCAACGTCATTGTACTCCTAAATCCCTTAACCAAGGAAATGCTAGTGACATGCTATCATAAGTTTCATAAGTTCCGATCGAACCCAGCGGATCCAATACTTGAACCCTTCCGATCGAACCCAGCAGAAAGAATACTTGAACCCTTGTTCTAGATGCCTTACCCCTTTGTTCCAGCAGATCCAATGGCATACAAAATGCCTTACCTAACAAGTTCCGTCTCCTTATAATTCCAGAACACCAAGGTCACGAACAAACCTTGACCCCTCTATGCCTTACCCCTTGTTCTAGATCCCTTATCCCTTGTTCTAGATGCCTTACCCGTTCCAGCAGAAGGAAGACAGAAAGAAGACTTGCCTTACCCGTTCCAGCGGATCCAATACTTGAACCCTCTATCCCTTTGTTCCAGCAGATCCAATGGCATACTCAATTTCTAACTGCTTGTTCCCATCATAAAGAAATTGTACACTGCTTTTTCCATGCACTAGACTACTCAATTTCTAACTGCTTGTTCCATGCACTAGACTAATCCTAAATTTCTAACTGCTTGTTCCATCCACCATGCACTATCATCCTCAATTGCAAACTGCTTTTTCCATCCAATGGCATACTCAATTGCTTACAGCTTAGCTTGTTCCTGGCATACTCAATTGCAAACTGCTTTTTCCATCCAATGGCATACTCAATTGCTTACTGTTTGTTCCCTCGAGCTCGAGAGAGGTTCCCTTCTTCCTTGTTCGCTTCCCGTTTCCCTTCTTCCCTTCTTGATCTTCCTCAAAGGAAAGGTCTAAACAATCAAACCATACTATTTTCATTACACTCATTCTACTTTTCATAATAACACGAACAAGTTCATAACAAATACCTAACGAAAATGCCTTACCTCTTCACCGAAGGAAGAAGTTCATAAATACCTAACTGCCTTACCTCTTCACCGAAGGAAGAAGTTCATATCTACCGGACCCAACCGCAAAGTCCGACCAATCAAAATGTTCAAACCCTTATTCAAGAAGCCAAGCCAACCGCAAAGTCCGACCAATCAAAAAGTTCATATCGAGCATACCCAACCCAAGACGATACGCCTAATCACTTGATCCTAATCCCTCGAGATCCTAATCCCTCTTTTTGAGAAGAAGCGTGTCCTCCTCTCAAGGTAACTCTATTCTTTCCAGTCTATCCTTTCCTCTCAACGGAACTCTACTCTACTCCTACTCTTTCCATTCCATCCTTTCCTCTCAAGGTAACTCTATTCTTTAAAGAGAGCCCCTTCTCTGTTCTTCCTTTCTCGGTAAGGAGCCCTTATCCTCTGTTCTTCCTTCTCGGTCTTTCGCCAATCGACTATCGTCTCACCGTGGGTACCCTTCGCCTTTTAAAAAGTTCAAAGAATTGAACTTTTGGCTCAGCTCTTCGCCCCTAAAGAGTCGCTGTGTCTGTGGAGGCATTTTTTTTTCTCCCGGGCCAACTATCTTTCCTGTTAGAACTAGCTCTCATGGTACCAATCGCCCTTCTAGCCTGACCTCTCTTCTTTCAATATCACTAAGCACGCTCCCGACTGACTACTTGACTTTTATAAATGGCATGAAGGACGACAAGGCAGGGACAAAACCTCTCATCCGACTGCTTTCCCCATCCCTTGGACTGAGCCTCCACGTACTGTCTTCTCGTAACCTAAACCCCAGGTCCGATTCGATTACCTTTTTGTTCGCATGCACTCTACCGCTATCTTCATTGAGTAAGTAAGCTATGCTCTCCCTTTTTCCATTCCAATGTCTTACTGGTCAATAGTTCTCGCGGAATAAGAAAGAGGTAGAGGTTTCCAGTGACCCCAAGAAAGGTTGCCACCGTAGATTGTAGTAAGAAGGAGTAGCGTACGGGAGATTCCCCTTTAAGAAGTTCAGAGACGCAAGTTCTTTTAGCCCTTCTTCCCATGTCAGCAGAGCACAAGGAGCTTCCCATGTCAGCACAAAGAAGAGTCCTGAGTCTTCTGCCAACCTTTCCCTGCCTAGCATAGCATGGCTTTCCCAGACCTAGAGAAGGGTAAGGGTAGCCAGAGATTCTTCTAATGTGGTACAACTATAGCAGCCATAGAATGTAGTACTGACGTCAACTAAGCAAGGTGAGCGTGTGAAAGAGAGTATGAAACCAATGACTCTGAGCGAGAACTTCTAATAATAATAATAGTTGAGCGACTAAATGTAGCGTGAAGCTATAAGGAATGGTGCTATTC
Organism: Zingiber zerumbet; assembly: GCA_037833815.1. Taxonomy (NCBI): domain Eukaryota; kingdom Viridiplantae; phylum Streptophyta; class Magnoliopsida; order Zingiberales; family Zingiberaceae; genus Zingiber; species Zingiber zerumbet. The sequence continues at coordinate 98,287 of JBBMJZ010000028.1, forward strand.
AACAAGGTCCATTATGGTCAGAAGGTCTACTACCCGACAAGCATTCAAAGCTGCATAGCTATAACTGCTTGCTTAATGGATTCTTGGGCCCAGAGATTAATTCAAGGTCTTCTCACTCTTGACTAGGACCCGTTTAGCCTTCCTCATTCAGTGCTCACTTCTACTTCCACCTTGAAAGCGCATACAGAGCTGACGGAATGAAAGAGAGAGCGTGAGGAACGACCACAGGGAGCAACTCGAGCGTAAGCGAGAGCAACGAGTGATAACAGTAGTAGACGTCTATCCCTTCCCAACTTAAAAGTTCAAAGAATGAAACTTTTGTTCAGCTCTTCGCCAATTCGACTAACGTCTCACCTATCCAGTGGGTACCCTTCTAAAAAGCAAGGAATAGGGGACGGGCACCTGCAGGCTGAGGTCTCCGAGCTCTATCCTTCCTCCGCCTTGAGATTAGTAAACTGCCTACTACCTTGCAAGATCATTCTTTTCGACCTATCATGGGCTCTTCGTTTTAGCTTCTGTGCCGCCTTACCGATTATGGCAGCAGGTTGAGTTAGTCTGAGTCCAAGAGAGCAAATCAACTCCTTCGGGTGGCCCTTTCTGTGTCGTGCCATTCATTCAATAGGAAGCACTTTCAAGAGGCTGCATGGATGATTAAGGGCTTTCCTTATGCTTTGCATTGCTTATATTATAAGGGAGTGAGTGGAGTTTCCAACCTCGGACCTCCTTCGAGTCTTCTTACCGACTCTTTTCTTATATGAATCATTAAAAGTCAATGAGATCCTCCTTTTTGGTTGGACTCACATGAGGGCTTCCCGTCGTCAAAGAGGCCCCTAGCCCAAGGGGTAGCAGTGCATCCCGCTCTTTCCTTTATCAAGCCGATCATTCAGTTGAGCACTGATCGTATTTCCATTCAGACGGGATTGCTAAATCGACCAATTGGCCAGGTGCCTTGCAATCAGTGGTCTGCCATGAATAGCTCGTCCATGGGCCCTCGGACCAAAGGGAAAAAGGACTAGGGAACTCTCCTCTTCTGTGCAGTAGCTCAGCTAGGATTGCTTCGATAGGCAGCGGTTGGCACGGATTGCTTCGATAGGGAAGGGATTCTTTAAGGATGGGCCGAGTAAGCGAAGCGCAGCAGAGTCAAGCGCAGCTAAGTCTTACACCACGAAGGACCTCACTCAAGAGAAACTTCAAATGTCTGACATGATGAGAGGACCTCAAGAAACTAGAAGAGAAAATGCATGATTGGGAACTATGCCCTACCGACCTCAAGTCAAATGCATATGATTGAAAGGAACTATGCCCTACCGACCTCAAGAAACTAGAACCAGAAGAGAAGATAAAGAATAATTGTACTGGAAGAGAAGATAATGAATGAGACTAGAAAGAGCTATGCCATCCCGACCTCAAGAGACTAGAACTAGAAGAGAGAGGATAATGAATGAGACTAGAAAGAACTATGCCTGCGCGCCCTCTCTTGTTCGGGACTCGAAATCTAAGTAGGCTGGCTATGGAATGACCATAGATCTAGCTAGCTACAGACAGGAATGACCATAGATTTGAGCCGGCTACGCAATCACATAGATTTGATATGATAAGTGCACTAAGTGTACTCGACCGGCCCACAAAGAGCTGTCACGGGTAACGAGTGCTTAGACGAGTTCACATTACACACAAAGGTTGACCCGGCTCTGCAACATCCTTCTTTGACGGCAGAACTGACTGATCCACTATAGTTGATTGAGTCTTGGTCCCCGCTTCCTCTTTATACCTGTCCTCTTCCTTACTTACTAGTCCACTCCTGCTGCTGATAGATGTGCCACCTGTTACTTACCATAGATAGTCTACTCCTGCTGCTGATAGATGTGCCACCTGGACGAGGCCACTCATTGGAAAAAAGAAAACCACATATTCTTCAGACAAAAGTAAATGATGGTATTGGGACTTGCTTGCGTAGACTGACTGATCTGACTCATGCCTTGACGGACTTGCGACTGATGCACTTGCCAGACTTGCATAGACTGACTGATGCCTTGCCCTCAGACTAGAATGAGTCCATCGCCTGCTACTCTCCAACCTAGCGAAAGAAGATAAAGAGAAAGCCGCTCCCAAGCGCTCCCGTTGGTTCAGCTCTTGTCCCCTGCCTTGGACCTTTGCCGTGCCTCTCTAGCTACGAAGCCCGACCTCTCATGCTCCAATGCCCAGACTCCACGTGCCCTACGCACGACGTCGCTTTGCTCGTTCCTCTTCCTTCTGAGAGCTTGGTTCACTGTTCTTCTTGTTTCCCGCTCCTCTCCCAAACTTTCCTTTGACTATGCCCCGCATACATTTCTCTTCCTTCTGATCCCGAGCTATCTGACCAAGATTTACAAGCCTCCGTATCTATCCGACAGCGCTTAGGAAGGGGAGAGTAGGACGAGTTCTCGCTATCGAAACCAGACGGGACTCAGAACCAACTCTTGAATTGTCAACGGACCCTTCTGGGCTCTATGTAATCTGCTGCCACGGGCACGGCACCTTGAAATTCTCCATCTGCTTTGGTTAGACATCCATCTTGCTTGCTTTCTAATTACTAGCACTTATAGTCTCCCTACTTCACTGTACAACCGTACAAGAGCCAGAAAAAGTACTAGCCCGCTCCTCTTTCCTTACCTTATCCGGATACCTTAGTTGAACTACTTAGCCAGATACCTTTCCTTACCTTATCCAGGTACCTTTCCTTATTTCACCTTTTCCAGATACCTTATTTGAACTACTTAGCCAGATACCTAAGTTTCTTTTTCCAGTTTCCAGATCTCTTATTTGAACTACTTTTCCAGATACCTTATTTGAACTACATTAAGAGTCTCCTTTAGTCGCTCTGCATCTTCGCCCTATTCTCCCGGCCCAGTGAGCTCTCTTGCTTTCCAGGGATTCGCTGGCCTTAGCTTAGTGGTAGGCCTGATCCGTCCACCGCTACGTGGGACCTATTGCTGAGTCCTCTCCTCTGACCCTCCCCTATTTAGCTCTCGCTTCGCCCTCGCTTGACATCTTTGGTCTGATCACCGCCTCTTTCAGACCCTGGCTTCCTGGCATGAGTTGAGATGAGATTGGTGGGACGGAGTACCTAGACCAGACACGGGAGGCCAATTCTTATTCTTTCCCATGATCGTGAGGTCGGTCTTAGCGCTCTTTTTTCTTTTCTTGATTTTCTTCTCTCCGGCATAGGCTCATAAAAAGTATGCGTATTCATAGGCTCATAAAAAGTATGCGTATTCATAGGCTCATCTCATATAAGTCAAAAAGTGTTCGTATTCATAGGCTCATCTCATATAAGTCAAAAAGTAGTTAGGGTCAAGTAGTTAGGGCAGGTCCAGGATTCGAACCCTGGCGACTCAATCTTCTTTTTTTCTTCAATTTGCCTTTACCTATTTTCTGCTTCAATAAATATCTGCTTCAATAAATATCTTTATCTTCGGCTTATCTTATATTGGAAACTTTTCCAAGTTCTTTTCTTTCACTCGTTCCGTTCAGTTCAAGTTGAGAGCGCCTGGCATGTTTGTGCGAACTCTTTCATCCCCCGCCCCGTACGAGTTCTCGTTCTATCTTTTGTGCACTTTCTTTGATCTTGTCAAGCCGGGAAGAAGAATGGGAATCTCACGGAGGGAATCGGCACAGGCTTCCCTTCCATATCTATAGGCAAGTTACATTCCAATGTAAGAAGTAGTATCTATAGGCAAGTTACATTCCAATGTAAGAAGTAGTATCTATAGGCGAGTTACATCCCAATGTAAGAAGTAGTTGGGGCTGGTCGGCCTTGATTTCATTCGAGAGTTGCATGGGCGAGTCAGAAAGTCCTCTCCTTATCTCCGCCATAGAATCTTCGGTGCGAATGATAGGAGCGGGAGAAAAGGTTCGATTACAGTTCCCTGCGAGAGCTCTTTCTTTTGCTAAGCCAATCAGGAGATCGACTAGCTCGTGCAACGCTAAGCGAGAGCCTACCAGCTCGTTCGTCAAGTTCAACAGTGTGCGTATCAGGTCAGAGTTTCTCTTTCGTAGTCGACTTGCGAGTTCAGTAGTTCAAGACGTATCAGGTCAGAGTTTCTCTTGCGTACTCGACTTGCGAGTTCAGTAGTTCAAGACTCATTCATCTTGCTGAAGAGTTTGAGGTGCTTTAATAATTTGAGGTGCTTTAAGAGTTTGAGGTGCTTTATTTAACTTTAAATGAAAGAGTTTTAGGTGCTTTAAAGAGTTTCAATTCATCTCGATCGGGAGTCCAGAGTTTCAATTCATCTCGATGGGAGTCCATGGAAGAAGAGAATTCGGGAGACAGAGGTGCTATGCCGAGCTCTCATTACATGACGAGCGTCAGACCTGTGACGTGAATCGGTTCAATTCAATATGAAGAAGATCTTGGAATGCCTACTCTGACTGAAAATGCCTACTCTGACTTAATACTGAAAATGCCTACTTACTCTGACTTAATACTGAAATGCCTACTCTGACTTAATGTTAATGAGAGGAAGGTGCCACTCCCGTTCCTCACTTGAGTTCGAGCAGGACCGCATGAGCACTGCTTTCGTGCTGTACGCCACTGTTCTATATCGCTCCCGTGGCATATTCTCTTTCGCCTTCGGAGTTGCCCTTTCTGATGTCGCTCCCGTGGCATTACGTCGTTCTCACTTATCACTGAGTAGTCGTTCCCTTTTTAGGCGTCGTTCTCACTCTTCTTTCGTTTCCGTGCTGGTGGCATTATAACTCAGTAGTCGTTCCCTTTTTAGGCGTCGTTATCACTCATTAGTCGTGTCCTAACAATGTATGTCGTGTCCTAACAATTTATATTCTAGTTATAGGTCGGTCAAATGAAGCCCACTAAAGGTAGGGTTCCACTCACTCTAATGGGTCGGTCAACCCACTCACTAAAGGTAGGGTTCCACTCACTCTAATGGGTCGGTCAAATGAAGCCCACTAAAGGTAGGGTTCCACTCACTCTAAGGTCGGCTCGCTCCACTACTTTTCTTCATCTAGAAAGAGGTTGTCCCGGGCAAAAGTCCACTAGTGACTTTCCTTTCGCTTTAGTGCTCCGCTATATCTGGTTGGGAGAGCCAGGCAAGGCTTCTATTCCTATCCCCCTGCTCGCTCCTTCCTCGGTCCGTCAAGAATTCATTCGATCTCTTGTGACTGGCCTGACAGGTTCGTGAGGGCCAGTCACAGGAGGGCCACGGATAACCGAAGGATAAGAGTCTAATCATTGCCTTGCGCTACGAACTCTTTGGATTTACTCTTAATCAACAGGTGCTAAGCCGAGGTCTCCAACGGCTTGAGTCTCAGTTCTCCCTATCTTCAAAGCCCTATCTGACCTTGAAACTTAGCGCACAACGTAGAGTTCTATTCGAAGTGGACCGGGAATTCAGCATTGCACTGGCCTGGACCCGGGCAACAGCGCCCAAACCGTAATAAATGCTGGCAAGGACGGCCGGAGCTATGGCTACTCTCTTTCCCTGCACGAAGAACCCGGCCATGACGAATGTTTCCGGGCGAATGACGTTGCTGCGGTTGTTCGGAAGGACAAAGCGGCTCAACCAGAGAGCCAAGAATGAGGCTAAGTCGTCTCATCCGGAGTCGGGCTTCGGTAACCAGCAGCAATTCTTCTTCTCCAGCATATTATGCCGCTGGACTTGTGGTAGAATGGAAGTAGGCCGTCTCTTACATACCTTTCTTCTTGGCTCTATTAGGCTGTAGGGCCTGCCTGTCTCTCAATTTCACCCTTGAAGAAATGATTCACCCGTACGTGATGGTCCACTTTTGTATATTGATTACAAAGCACCAAGCGTTGGTACTTCGCGAAGAGTTCCCGGGCACACTCCGAAGTTCTCTTTCGAAATCTCGTCGAAGCCGTACAACTCTTCATTCCAAGGAAAAAAGAACGTCGTAAACTTGGCCGTAAATAGGAAGGCCGGCGATTTTCTTCAGGTCCCACAAGGTTTTTTTCTTCAAATGTAGGGTATTCGTCACCCAGCTCCACTACTCACAAGCGCCCCTATCCATGTTTGCGTCCCTGTGGTAATACTCTTGCGCGACTCGGACAGCACCATAAATGCCAGCGTTATCCAAAGTCTCCCATAGATATAGAATCTGCTTCGTCCATTCTGGGAGGCCGACGATTTAAGACGGAGATCTCCTAGTGCGGAAGTGCCCGTCCCATTGAACTTGCCCGCTCCAAATTCGGCTTCAGAGAGTGGGGAACCCTGTCCTATCCCAATGTCGTTGCTCGAGGTTCTAGCAAGTAAACTTTGTCGTAACTGGTGGATTCATCTGTCTGAATCCTTTTTTCTTTCTTTCCGTTTATTTGTGCCCAGTTGTCGAATACTAAAGATCAGAAGGTACGCCGCGATGCTATTATCCTTCGTGAGATGCCCCTATGTTGTAAGTCCAGGCCAACTGGACTTTCATAAAAAGTCCAGAAAGCCGCCTAGCCGGGTACTGTGGAAGAGACTGGAGGTCCAGAAGGCCGGAAGGAAAGGAAGACCAGTGAGCATAGCAGGTCCAGACCAATTGACTTGACCGACATAGCCCGGTTGAAGCACCTCCAGGTTGCAGATCGGGGTCCTACTCGGCTTGGATCAAGGATGGGCTCTTGGTCACAAAAGGGAATGGAATCGACTTTTCGTGCCTAATGGAGATTTGATAAAGTCACTCCAAAAGGAGTGCCACGACACAATGACTACTACAGGGGGCTGGTCACCCGGTAACGCACCGCACAATGGCCTTGAGGGGCTGGCCAAGGATGATGTATGTCGAAGAATCAAATATGTAAGGACGTGCCAACAAGATAAGGTTGAGCGAGCAAAAGCCATCGGATTACTCGAGCCTCTACCCGTCCCGGATAGGCCATGGTCCAGCGTGTCCATGGACTGAATATCGAGCCTACCAAAGGTGGGGGAGTTACGGTCCGGTTGTGGTGGACAGGTTAGAAAAGTATGCTATCTTCATCCCTTCACCAACCAATTGCACGGCAGAGGGCTCGATTCTTTGTCAAGCATGTGGTGAAGTATCTGGTATACCTTGCCATCGTCAGTGATGGAGACCCATTGTGGCAACGAAAATCCCGAAAGTCCAAGGCCTTGAATCACTCCTTTCCATTCCATTGGGTCTAGCGAGGGGAGGATGCTATCCTATTATGCTATGCCCCAGTTGCAGCGGTGCCGAGATGCCTTCTTAATTAAGGGGGATAAAGTACTCGTTCGCTTAGTCAATCTGCACATGCTGGCCGGGCTAAATATGCAAGCATTTTCGGCCGGACCGATGGCTGTGAAGCATGCTGGAGGTAAGGACCTCTTCTCTCTGACGTAGCCAAAGTGAGAACCATTCGACCGAGGTCGAGATCTAAGCCGGTCTCTAGCACAGGTGCTGCAGTGAAAGATTCCGCCGCCTTGAAGAAAGAGCAAAAAGACTCACTTTGGATCCATGGCTCTGCAAAAAGTACCCTACCAATACATCTCCCAAGCTCATAGGTTCAACGGATTCTAGGGCAAGCAAGGGCGTAGAGAGGGGGAGCGCCCAGCTGCCAATGCATCTTCTATCTGGGGAAGCCCCTTGAATCTGGAGCTTGTCCATGGTATCAAAAAGGATGTCGAGGTGCGGGGTTCTTCCTCCGGTAAACCTGGCTAAATAGTTAGCTATTTCATCTGTTAGTTCAGAATAGAAGGGAGGAGCGGAGGGAATATTCGGCTGGGCTGCGGTCTGATTGGGCAAACTCTCATTTGTTGGGCTGCCTTGCTGCAGCTGACTCTGGGAAGAGGGGGCCGGTTCGGTTGGCTGAAGGAGACCACCTTCTTCTTGCTGTCGCTGCCCCTGGGCTGGGGCCGAAGAAGATTCCCCCTCTTGGTCTTGAGTTTCTTAAAAATATTAAGAAATCCAGGGGGCACCCCTGTTTGGGATTGAGGGTAAGGGCGATGATGCCCCGGAATCCGAGCCACCAGGTAACATTCCGAGAGAGGACGCGGCTTCGAGCTCGAAGAAGCCCCGAAAAAGAAGATTCATCCCAAACATCGGCTTTGTGGCCAGAAAAGAGTGATCCATCGAATGGATAAGAGAAGAACCTCTTTAGAAAGCAGCACCTTGAAAGGGGCAATAAAACCTATTTTGAGACAAAGAAGATAAAAAAGACTGGATACGGTTGCTACAAAGAGGAAAGGCACCGATTTCTTACAAATAAGAGTACCAGCCCAAAATCTTAAGAAGACTTTCTTCCTCAATCTGCGGAGTACCCTATTCAGGTAAGACTTTCTCATCCGAGACTGTTCAAAAACTCTCTGCCGGCACTACTCGTAGTAGAACTGAGAATAGGGTGGAACGATTATTCATAGTAATTACCGGCTGTACCGATTATATGTCGGATAGGCGCCCGCCCCCAAGCCTGTGTCCATCTTCATGAAATGACATTGGTAGACGGGTTGGGACCAGCCTTCTATCCCGGTGAGCAATGTTCCTTAGGCGGGGGCAGGATTCGAACCTGCAGTTTTCAGGTCATGAGCCTAATGAGTTGACCATTCCTCTACCCCGCTTCTTCCCCCTTTCCTTCTCTTTCTTGAAACTGAAAACATATAGATTCGAAAATCAGACTTACCACACTGAACACCAACCCAATCTCGAAAAGAATCAGTACACGGAACTCGATCAATCCACGAAGGTGTGGCACTTCTCCACCCTCTGCTAACATTATTCTCTTACGATGTAGTTTGATGATCGAACATTCTTTCGATTGCATGTGTTAAGCAAAGCACAATTGAACAAAAGAAAGAAGATCAAAGAGCTCTCCTCAATAGTAAGATAGGATCGTAGGCGTACGGTGCACTTACATAATAGTACTTCGCGAGACCTTATCGGTCTACTCAAGGCGTTGCAAATTGGGTGGGCGCAGCTTTCTTGATCTAGCTTTCTGACTAACTGAATAGGCTCTTGTCAATTCTTTCTTCTCTTAATCAATTTCGAGTTTGTGAGATTGATCACTCCTAAATGCAGCCGTGATCTTCTATTATACGCGATAAATCGCCATCTCGTAGCACCACAGCCTGGGAAACCTCTTATCCTCTACCTTACCTCGACAAAAAAAGATATTGGTGGATTATTGTCTCAGGAGGTAGATGGAGTGGAATAGGGCTACTCCACCTGACTCACGGTCGCTCCACGGGAAAACCACCACTAGGAGACGAAGCAAGCCGAGGGAGGCAGATATCGCCATGACACGGTAGTAGGGAAACCGGTCCTTGTAAGCAGCACTAGAGAGGGGATAGAGACTCGAGACTGAAAACTAATGTCCTTCTTCCTCTGAGCCAGGTTCCTTGTAGAGTCTATCTACTAGAGACATTAACGGTGCTCACCCGGTTGGGAAAATTCAATACTCGAATGGAACGCCCTCCATCGTACAGTTCGGCGGACACGGAAGAGCTAGTTCATAGGGCTCGTGCAGTCATGGGACCGACGGTGAAAAGCTCGGGATGATGATGGGGCTAGCAACCGGTCCTCCAAGAAGCAAGATCTCTTGGGCGCTTTGTTTCCCTTGTAGCCAAGTCATACTCATTCCGTACGACGAAGGATTGGGCCTTCGAGGTCGGAACTCATCACATTACTGGGTAGATCAGTTGGGGGATAAGGGTTCTAGTTCAATAAAGTTCTCATTATATCGAATAATAAGTTAGGCCTGTGGTGCTCCGGGATTCTAACCCGTTCCCTGGTAGTAGAGAGATAGATCCGCATAAGCCTAATGGGGAATACCCGCTAAGTAACTCGAAACTGGTAACTATAGCCCCTAGCTGTGAAGCTCGCCTACCCGGGTCAATTATGGGCTCCCCCTACTGGGTGCCTCCGGTTCGAGACGGGACTGTTTAAGAAAAAGAAACTCCTCCGCAAAGGGCGGAGAGAATTGAGTTGGTCATTGCTTCGGGTCATCTAAGCTCACCCAGAGAAACTTCGTTAGAGTGGAAAAAACATAGAAAGACTGCTGCCTCGCTTCCAACCGCATCTCATGTAATGTTAGCTACCATTGTCACTGAACACTAACCCAAAGTCACCTGCCTTCAGCCCAATATCATTCCCCTCTATTTTCACACCTACTGTAAAGCTGCCTTAGTCACATCAAGGGTCACCGTCAATTCCACAAACTTATTATTAATAAAGGTTATTGTCACCGTCACCATACCAACTCCTTCTGCCAGACCTAAACGAAGCAGCCAGTTTCCCTTCTTCGGATGGGGCTTTTTTCCCCAATATTCCTATAGTGGGAAATCTGAGCATAGAGGAAAAAAAAATGTGTAATCATTTGGTCTCATTTGAGAGGCAAATGATAAGGAAGGCCGCGCTTATGCTAAAGTCGTTAGACTAGAACCCTGACGAAATAGATGTTAGGGCAGTCGTTTCGGCATTCATTGAGAATGTGGACCCTGAGCGCTTTGAGTCCGTTCTTTTGGGTATTATAGACCCGAACTCCCCGGTATTCATAGAATTTCTAAACGATTGGGAGGATTATCATTATCCTAGGCATTTTCCCAATCCCCCACAGTCACTATTTTAAGGCAGTTACGTACGATTACCTTACTAAATGAGTAAGTCAAATGCAACTTGACCTTCAGCCAGAAGGAAATTAGAAACTTATTACCAACGCGGATTAGTTCTTAAGACTGCTCCGCTCACTAGGATACCGTCTTACGCGGTACCCGGTCTCAGACCGGACAGAACGAAACTACTCTCTAGCTCTTTCTATAGCTAATCGAGGAGAAGTTCTCTAGACATCCCTGGTTGTTACCGTTTTTTTAAGTAAACTCTTGTCACTCCTACTTCAGGTTATCAGGCCAACCTCGATTTGAGTTTTCAATAGAGGGGAATTACTAAATGCCATAAGATCTCGTGCTATCAGAGATCTAGGCACAAGCTCCCATCCCTACTAAGTCTGAGCCTCTTCTCCATACAAAATAAAGGGTGTGAAGCCAAGACCCTTCTACCGTACCGAATTACGCTTTCATCAGGAGCGTAGCGAAAAACAAGAAGTCAGATTTTGGTCCGGCTTACTCTCTATACTTAACATATCTTGCTTCCCTATCACCATCTCTTTTTTTTGGCACTGAATTCGTACTCCCCAGGCTCCGCACTCACGAGACCCCCACAATCTAGTATAAATAGTGGCCGTTCACGTCAGGAAGGAAAAGAAGAACGAAAGAGGGGGGTCGGCCTGGAAAGAGAAAGGTAGAAATAGAGTTCGCTCCTAAAGGTCTTTGGGCAGTAGTTCGGCTTGCACATACATGGGTGGACCACTAAAGAGCAGGTCTCTCTCTCTAGTTGAATAGGAACTCTCTCAGAGATCGAGATAAGGGGGAAGAGAAGGTGGCTTAAACGCCCTGAAAAAAACCAGATACACTATGCCCCTAACAGAGGCATATCGAAGAAATTGGCCTTCAACCGCCCACCAGGAATATCCTTTTGGTTGGAGAGCCGATTCCCTCCCAAGCGTCCCGGGCCATTCAATCAGTTCGTCATCCGATTGGCACACCAGGTACTTCGCGTACGCATCGGACCTAAGACTCCGCCCAGTCTCGAACCTAAATTGGTGGTCAATCTATCGATGGGTCATGGCTCGGCCGGCCTATGCGTTGAAGTCATGGGCCAGTTTTTTCCACTAACGTGTGACGTAAATCACCTAATGGCGGCGGCTTGAGGCGAACCCCGTTCTTCAGAGCATCTGGCACTCCTAGCGACCCAGAACCTAGACTATGGACCGTCATTCGACCTCGGTACATGATCCGAGCGATCAATTCGATCCCGCCCCCTCCGAAGCTCCGTTCTTACCTTAGGCTTACGGCTCGAGTTCCCAGGTATTTATTTGAAGGGCTCATGTCACCCTCAATCCGTTTTGAACACGGGTTCGAAACTCTTTCAGCTACCATGCCCATTGCATACCAATCTTTTGTTTACTTCTGCAGGTGACCAACTTCCCGCTATCGGGATGTCTGGGTCATCGCGGATTCGACTCTATTAACGAAATTCCTCGTTTCGTTGATGAGAGACGCTTCGAATCGTCCGGCTATCCCAGTAACCCTATCATGCAACTTCCCTTCCGCCGGGCCCGGCCTTCGGGGCCTTCACTTTATATCACTCCGCAGTTCCCACCTTTAAACCCGTCAACTACGAGTCACTTGATCAGACTTTCGCTACCTGCAGGAATGGCGCGTCGCCCCTTTCCCAGATAAGGCTGGTTGACCATTTCCTAAAGGTCACTAAGCGATCCAAAAAAGCGCAAAAGCCCCTCTCAGCTGCCGGCCAGCATCCTGTTGGACCACAGTTTTGAATCGCCAAATTTCGTTTCTTCACGCCTTCCAACATCTGGCTTATATACAGGAAAACATCGACTTAAGAAGCACGAATGCATATAGTAGTTACCTCGGGAGAGGGATGAGATTCGTGTTATTTAGTTCCATGAGGGTAGCTGCCTATTGCAGGAGGAAGGAAGCCTAATGGTATGATTTCAGACTGGGGCGATTCTGCAATAAATAGCATATATATTATAAAGTCAAGTGAATGAAAAAAGGTGTCGAGTTTTTGTGGTCCGAAGAATGCCAGAAGGCGTTCAAGAAAATAAAGCAGTACCTACAAGGTCTTCCGGTCTTGGTCCCCCCGGTATCAGGGAGACCCCTCATCCTCTACCTCTCCGTATTAGAGAGATCTATGGGCTGCGTGTTGGGACAGCATGATGAATCTGGGAGGAAAGAACAGGCCATTTCTTACCTAAGCAAGAAGTTCTCATATTATGAGGTCAATTACTCCACAGTTGAAAGGACCTGTTGCGCTCTAGCCTGGGCGGCTCATCGACTAAGGCAATATATGTTGTGCTTTACAACTTGGTTGATCTCAAAAAGAGATCCAATCAAGTACATCTTCGAGAAAGCTGTGCTCGCCGGAAGAATGGAATAGTCTCTTTCGAAACAGTCTTTTTACCCCTCAGGATTGGGGTGGGGTTTGCCTCACTGTTAACAGAGATATTCATTTCGCTACGCCCCTCTACAGGCCGAAAAAGAGTCAAGTATCCGTGATTTGCTTATGAAGACATTTTTTATAGATCCAAATTCTATAATGGAATAGCCCTGAGTCTTAATCCTAGATGCGCTAAATACGTTGTTTGCGCGAAAGAGGGTTTCGTTTACGGTTGTTTTTCAAGGTATAACAAGGAATAAGTCTCTTTGCCCATCTCTGTGCTAAGATAAACGATCAGATCGTAGCGTAGAACGATTAGCTATGGCCTTATGTGAATAAGTCACAGACCAGACGCCTCGCACCTTCCTTTCCTCAGGCGAAAGAAGCCTAGCCCTATTGGCATGAAATGAAATTCCATTTTTATACTTAAAAAGTCGAGATTATGTTTGTCTTCATTCTACACATAGATTATTACAAGAGCGAAAAAATAAGCCTTATCTAAATAACTAATAACTTATTTTCATCCATGCTCTTCTAAGTCTTTCTTCAAGTCAGTTAGTTGATCGAGAAACCTGCGCCAAAAGGTTTTGAAAGAGCTGGAATTGGCTATAAGAGTCGTTCTAAGATTGGCTTTCCCTTTCAATAGGAAAGGAGCCTTTAGATCTAGCTCGATCAATATACTTTGAACTTTATACCTCTCTCCTCCTGTAAAGAAATTTCCCCACCAAACTTCTTGTCTAGTTGGGCATGTCTGATTTATGGCATAAGGCATACCACGAAAGCATTTGATGAATTCTCGATCGAGATCGTATAGTAGGCAGTTTTGCAAGACACTGGTTATCAGTCCCGCGGGTGGTATACCAATCTTTTCTTTGTAGTCATTTCCATTCTCCTCCAAAAAGTGTAATTCGAGAAAAGAGAAAGAGGCCACCAATTTGAAAAGGAATCTTCAGTAAAGGAGGTACTAGCTTTCTCAAAAAAGGAGCTCTAGACAGAGTCCTCAATGAAGGTTTTTAAAAAAGAAAAGATAGGTATACAATTCGTTTTACTTTTCCCGAAAAAAAAGGTTTTGTAAAAAATGTAAAAATTTAGGGGCGAAGAGCTGAACAAAAGTTTCATTCTTTGAACTTTTAAGTTGGGAAGGATTGATACATAAAAAAAGAATCAAAAGTGATTGATTAAAAGAAAATCCGTGCAAGTGAGGTTCAAACTATAGGATTTTTTTTTCTCTGGACGAACTTTAAAAATAAGAATGCGTCGTAGAAAAGCTGTCCCCGAAGTCCTTTGAATAGACCTCAAGCTTCCGTGGAGAAAGAAAAAAAGTTTTGTCTCGTACAAAATCTCGGATTGAATCTACTTGATTCTCTATCAAAGAGAGAAATATGTCCAAATTCTTCCGAAACTAATAGAATTTAATCATAAGGCTGAGAAGAGGAAGACTTTACATAACATTCTTTAATAAATTATTATACCTAAACTCCTATGTTTTTCTATTGATCAAAAGTCTTACTCCACCTAAAGAATAAAGTAGAGATTCTGACAACTCCCAAGGCATGCATCCATAAAGATTCTAGAGAAAAAAGAGTAAAGACTGGAAGGTACAAGGGCTACTGTCAGTTTGAATTACAGAAAACCTCTCTTCTTAGTCGAGACTGAATTAGGTTCAAGGGCTGCCTTTCGGTCTCCGCTTGCTCATATCGAGCTTAAAGGCCATATGACCAGTCCTACTTTTGATTTTGAATGTCTTGCTGCAGAGCCATCCACAGAGGATCCCCATGCCTCCTCTACTGCTTTTTTACAGCCCTGAAACTTCAGCTAAAAGGCCTCAAAACGAAATAGAGTCAAACAAAGTCTTCCCATACCATACCTAAAGCATAATTCTGGAATAAACGATTGAACAAGGTGTTATGTTTACATAACAAGTTCATATTCTAGTTCCGTATCACCATCTAAATAGGGAAATCATAATCGCTCCCTCCGGGCACTCGAAGACGACACGACAGACAAGTTTTTTTTTAATGGGATCCCCCTTCCTCAGAACTATGAGTTTCCTCGGATACAAGAAAAAAGGTCGTCCTAACACAGCGGTTTGAATGTCGTTTCATCGTTCCTGCTCAAAATGAAGGAAAGACTTCTATGAACAACTCACGATTTGTCGATCTCAAGTCAAGGGCAAGTAGCAGTCTTTCTAGTGAGTGCATCTTGGTTGGATTGATGTTCATTCGCTCTGCTGGCGTAGCGGCATACCGAAAAGACATAGTCAGGCAAAGCATGATTTTCGATCTTGTACTCAGGTACACTGAAAACCAACCCCACAGCACAGCCCAAGTAGGCAAAAGGGTACTGATAGTGACCCAAGCCCAGTCTTGACTGGCTCTCGGTTTGCACCACCGCTACGCCCTTCACTCCTTGCTGATGAAACCACTGACGAGACAGCACAAGCGGGGCTTTCTGGAGCATCTGCTCAAGTCCATCATGGACAAAGCAATCTTAAGTCTGTAAAGGCAAATCACAGGGTGGAAGGGACTGTATCCAAAAACAGTCCAAGCCCTAAACGAAGATGGATTCCCAGGGGCTGTATACTCCAATGCCCTCTCATTTGCGCTTTTCTTTTCCTGAAACCAGACGTAAAAGGATAGGCATTATGAGCCCTTTATTAAGGCGTGGAATCTTATAGATGACGGCATTGTGAGTCAGTCAATACAGTGACCTCCAATAATCACTGCACAAAACTCACCCTTCACCCTCAAGGGTTTCCATCCCAAGAGGGTGATCTAAAGACAGTGTGTACTGCCTCCACTCATACTCCCAATCATAGTAGGGGGGTAAGATGTTAGGCCTAAATTCGTTTTTCCACCTTACTATTATATTAGTGAATAGCATTTCCACTGCAATCCTAAGCGTACAAGATTTGAATCTTTCCGCTTAATATTCCAGTGTAATGTTACCACAGGTCCACCCTCAAATAACTGGTGAAGAGTTACACCTGGACTCAATGCAATAGTGCAATACCATTGAAGATACGATAGCCAACTGACCATCCATGACCTCATTAGTGACCACTCAAGGAAGTCACACATCCCAGATTGTTGAAACAATTCAACAGGTGGGAGTACAGGCTCCTTAGGTCTCAACCTTTCAACAAGGTATAATACCACCAGAGCATGTAAGAACGGGTTCAGAGGCAACCCGCCACCTAACCACCATTCAACCGGTAGGTTAGGCTTATCCCAGAATAATTTCATCCGTAAAACAGATGAAGATTGACTCTTGAGGAGACTACCTAAATGTCGATACCCTAAACCCCCTATCCTACAGTAGGTGCTAAACCTAATGATAGGATATTTCATCCGAATGGCATACAAGCCATAGGGATGACAGAAGTTTAGGAGACAACGAGTTGATATAGGACTTGAGTCCTATATCAACTCATCAACAAGGAACCTCTTGGCGAACTCTACGCATCCAGTATCAGACACGAGGGATTTAGAGACAGATATTGTCACTCCCAACCGATCTAATACGGATGCATAGACTAGAGCGACATTCTTATCACAGATAAGAACATCATCCCCTAGCACAGCATATCTATTAAAGCGGACACCGGGGTACACCTGATTGGCTGCCCACCAAATCACGAAATGGTGACTTAAAGTGAACAGTGGCCAAGAAGAGTAATATCCCAAAGGTTGACCTGCAACAAACGACACAATGGAGAACTTTCGTTTAACGAAAGGAACCACAAATGTGTTGGTTGCCAATTCCGAGTTAACCACACTCGATGCAAAACTTCGATCAAATAAAGATTGCATTAACTCGAATAACATGACTAACGGCCACCCATCGGTGGCAGCCGTCAAGTAATAAGAGTAACACTCTCTTTGCCCAATCCAAAGTTTTAATGTAGCGGTTTGGTAAAAAGTGCCATCCATTGGTCTTTCCGCCAAGACCTTCATTAACCAAGAATGAATAGGATATAGTAGCCGTTGGTTAATGTAATTGCCAATGGCGAATATACGCCTCTTGCCACCTCCTTCGAGAGAGCAACCAAGACGACCGGAAACAGGGGAAACCCCTAGATCATCACAGGTAGGTAAATAAGGACCAATTCTTTGTTCGAACCAATCCAAATCCACACCACTGTAACGTTTGTTACTTGGATCAAAAGCGTAACGTATTCTAGGAGCCCAATTGTGACCACTCCCCGACTATGAACAAAGGTCAACAAATGCACCCAAGAGGACAGCTCAAAAGGAAGCGAGACAAAACAGGAATTAATCCGTTTAGCCCGCGAGATAAACCTCTTGACTAACATTTGTTGAGTCAAGGTGCATGTCGGTAAAGTCTTCCAGGTTGGTTTGAACCTAAGCCCTTGAAAAAGGGGCAAGGTCCTAATCGAGGGGACATAGCGATAGATCAGTTCTCTCATATTACCTTTAATAAGATTGACTTGATCAATCGCAGTGTCCAAATCAGCAACTGGTGAGACAATTGATAAGAACGTCTTGCTGGAGACTCGCTTACCAAGCTCAAAAAGCTTAGCAAGAGAGAAAACAGAAAGATAGAACTTAATCAATTGGTCACCCTTTGCTGACCTTCTCCGGATCTCAGCCCTATGAAAGGACGGAATGATCCGTGGGAGACCCGAAAAAGTCAAAGAAACTGGAACAGATAGATCAGTAGGTAAGCGGGGATCATCAGATGCCCGAAAAGTCATCAGTAGAACTGAGCACTGCTTTAAATATAAAGCAGCAAACAGCCAACCAGACTTCTTACCTAAATGAAGAATCTGTTTACCGATCAGGTGTGAAGCAACACACACTTCCTTAGTTAGACCGTCGAACATGATAAGTTGAACTTTTGATAAAAGGCTCCTTATCATGCGAAGGTCTTCCAAAACCTTCCACCAAGAGAGTTTCTTCAACTCGAGAAGAGAAGTTTTCAATCTCGACTACTAGGAATGAGAGTTTAAGTCTTCTCGTTTGAGTAGGCGGCAAGGCTATGCTATGAATATACCGCGATCTAAGTGCTAGGTATGTTCCTAGTCTATAAAAGAAAGGACTGTCCCAGGCAAGGCTAGAACACATCGCGACTAATGCGCCGCTTTTACACCCTACCTGCTTGACGAAGCCTTTTGGACTCAAATCCGCACACAGACCCTATTCATAACAAATTGCGTTTATTAACGAGTGTCTTATGCGCGGTTCAAGTAAAGAAAGGCATCGATACATCGAGGACCAGGGCGGTGGGGTGGGGAAGGAAATTCTTTTCTTCTATCGTCACAACCCCTTTTTCTCGCTCGGAGCTGAATGATTTCATCACCTTTGGCTAGATGGAGTCGAGTGAGGCGAAAAAGACGGATTCGGTCGACCAGGTCAGATCATGAGTGAATCGAAAATGTCAATAATCAGATCTTTTTTGATCCAATTTATGATCAGTGCCGCCGTACTCTTTACTACTCAAATCAAACGCTTTTGGGCTTTTTCTTGACGGGACCTGATTTCGTTTCATTTTTTAATGGCTGGATTTTTTGCTTTCTGCAATGGACAAAAGTGCTCTTTCTATCGGAGGCGATGGAAGCGTTTTTATTCGCGACGACCGCTTCTCGATCTCAACTGTCCCCTTCCCCGGGCCCTTCCCCTTCTCATGAGCCTCCCCAGGAGCCTAATCAAAACCAAATTTCTAGGCAAACAAAATTAGATTTTAATATATAAAAAGGCGGAGGAAGGAGCCCCCTGGGGAAGGGATTTTATTCGGAGGTTGCGTTGCAATTACATCTTCGCGAAAGAGGATTGGGGGAACGGGATGAGGCCAAAATGGAAGACTTTTTCCGGACATAGTCTCCGGGTTCCGACCTTACAAAAACTCATAGCTCAAGTCACAGAAGATCCGTTGCAGTGCAAACCTTTTTTTCTTAACCACCTCATTTAAAAACCTCTGACCCTCACTCCATTAGCTAGTAGGTAGTCTGAACCTGCACAACGGGAAAGAACCGGTCTGTAACGGAAGCAAGCGATCCTGCCAGCACACCATCAGGAAGGGGCTTATCGTACGTATCAGCATTACGTTTGTGCCCTCTTCCCTTATCCGTAACAGCAGGAAAGAAAGCATTTGAAAGCGTAAACAACCCTTTCTTCTTAGACATCGAAATCGAAAGCCCTTTCTGAGTATTCTTAGTAACTTAGTAAAGGGTTCAGGTCAGCTTAGCTTTCCGAAGTCCGCTCTCGTCTGCCTGGTCACTATCCCCTCCCCTCTTCGGTCTATGATCACAGGTATTAAGAACGACGACGCTCTTTAAAACGCGCCGCATCTAATCAACTCAAAGCATCAAAGGTCCCTATAAAATTCGTCGTAAAAGTTCTAGCTCATGCTCATTTTTAGCTATAAGCGTCGAGAGAACAGAAGCTATTAAAGAGCTAGAAGCTCGTAACTCGTTCAACTCATATAAAGCGGAACGTTCCCGCTTCTCTCGAAGCTTCCCCTTCGACGTGCGGGCTATATTACCTTTGCGAGTGAGATAGCTTTTTGAATCATTTGTCACTATAGGAATCGGCACCGGCACAACCTGAACCGTCACCTTCGTCCCTTACCCCTGACCTCTGGTCACTAATCTCCCCCGGTCTCTAAATTGACATTGACTTCTGCTCTGAAAAAGAAAAGAAGCCGAGCTCCCTTTTCTCTCGAAAACCTGAACTGCTCTTGTTCTCTTCCGTCTTCGATCTATTCGACCTCCGGTCCGCTATGCTCTTTGTAACTAGACCCTCCTTCTCTGGTAACTCAACGGAGATCCTCTTCTTTCCTCGCTTTTGAACGGTTTCTTTCCGTTTGTAACTCTTTTTAGCAGCTGGAGCAGGAGGCAGGAATCTTTATATTTGAACAGGCTCTGACCTCTGTCCCGCCTTATAACGGAAAAAGGGGCTTCTATACTCCCCGTAACCGAGGAAAGCAAGCCCGCTCGCTAGCAACCGGACCAAGCCAGCTTGCCCGCTCGCCACAAGCAAGAGGCACCCTTTCCGGCACAATCAAAGGCAACAGGAGGAGCAGTAGGTAGAAAGCAAACGGACTAAGATGAATATCAGGTACATAAGCCCTTTTCAATCGCCCTTTAAAAAGTTCAAAGAATTGAACTTTTGGCTCAGCTCTTCGCCCTCACGGCAAGAGCGCTCCTTTAGGGAATAAAAGTACAAGAAAGAAATGCGTAACAATAAATGCCATTCCTGAAACAAGTTACTTAATGAATAGTATATAAAAAGAGAGAGAGATGCCCCCCCAAAGCTGGTACATCTTTAGGGAATAATAGTCCAAATGCCCCTCCAAAACCTGTACAGTACCGGAATAGAAGATATGCCCTTCCTGATAAATGCTTAACACTTCCTGAAATTAACACTTTTAAAAAATCCCTTACCTAAAGTGCGCTCCTTTAGCCGCTACGGCAAAACTAGAATCAAAAGGAGAATCCTTTGGGGCTGGGGCAGTTGATGTTGAGGCTGGTGAGGCAGCTTTAGTAATAAAGGCTTTTGAGCTGGTAGGGCTACGAAGTCAGTTGCTCCTTCAGTTGCTTCTCAGTCAGTTGCTCCTTCAGTTGCTTCCCCGGGCTACGAAGTCAGTTGATCTTTGGGAAGTTGCTTCTGGTGATGCAAAAGGAGGTACTAAATCTAGTGAGGCAGATGCAAAAGTCGTTCCTAAAGTAGAAGACCCCGCGCGGGGGCAGTTCCTCCGAAAGGAGAAGACTCAGGTAGGGCTTTACAAGGAGATCAATTAGCTACGGCAAAAGTAGAATCACAAGTTGAGGCTGCTACTGTTGCTAAAGTGACTACGCCGGCTGCTGGTGATGCAAAAGTAGAGAAAGGAGACTCAGGTAGGGCTTTCTTAGCTACGGCTAAAGTCAGAATCATCTGTTACAGTAGATAAAGGAGAAGAAGAAGAATCCGGGGATTAAAACTTCGAATAAAACCACTCCCATACTTGGCCAAAGACCAAATAGTACACAAATCGACCTCAGAAACCTCAGACAAGGCACTCACTCAAAGTCATATTGGGGCAAAACCATTTCTAAGACATAAAACCTTAAAACATACCCAAATTGAACCTCAAACACATACTTCTCAAATGCATGGAATACCCACGACTTTCGGAAAGTCAAAACTAAGGAAGGCCAACTCTGGCATATTTAAAATACACACTCAAAATACTCAAAACATAATAACGTACCATCACCACAAATTATGTACTACAACCAACTCAAAGCCACAATTGGGTTCGAAAAGAAAGACCTTTCACTCAAACAGCAAACCCAAAACCTGGGACCAAGCCATTATACATACCAGTCAAAACAGGGTAGATCTCATAATAGAAAATACCAGAGAAACTAATGCGTGATAAATTAACTTAACTTCTCGTCCCACACCAAAGACATACCATGACGGAGAAGCTACTTTAGAAACCCCAAACAGAGGTACAACTGCCACAGGCGCTTATTCATGTCATCGACATTCAATTATACTGAATAATTCAACACTCAGCAAAACGAGATGCACCAGACCCAAACGAGTCTTCGACGAACCCTAAACTCCTTTAATTCGACGAACCCCTCACTCCTTTAATTAAAATTCCTAGGCTTTCCCTCGTATGCAGCAACTTCGTATGAAGCCAGTGACTCCTCAGGTGAAACTTAAACCCAAGGATAAACTACAGCCAAAGCAGAAACCTCAGACAAGGCCACCGCCAACGGGAGCTTTTCCCCTTGCTTTAGCATTTGCATTTCCAGTTGAAAGTTCCATTAGAAACTAAAGAAGCAGAACCTGACCCGTAAGTGAATGGCAACGCGGGAAAAGATGGTCAAAGTCAATGGCTGAGCTAGCACCAGGTCGTCAATGGTGTACCATTGACTCTTTCCATTGTAGACCTGTTGCTTTGATGGCCATTCCCTTACCCGTAAGTAAATGGCTGAGCGCCATTTACGCGTTACGCGTTGCCCAAGACTCAAACTCAGATGCACTTTTCGTTCCTTCATTTAAAGTTGACTTCGCATCAGCCCTCTGGCAAGAGGAGCTACTAGACCATAACTCACCAGACGAAACGGAAACCAGAGGAGAAGCCACAGCAGCCTACTTCAACCACTTACTAGCCCTTACTCCTCTGAATGAACTCCTTTACTTCGTATGCTGCCCTTGCAGCCATTGACTCAAACCACCACCACAGCCTAGCCCCTCCTACAAAAGTCTATAAATTTCCTATGGCAAAAGTCGCTAAAGGAGAATCCTTGGGGGCGGGGGAAGTAGCTGTTGAGGATGTTGATCCGGCTTCAGTAAAGGCTTTGGAGAGGGCACTCGGGCTACGAAGTCAGTTGCTCCTTCAGTTGCTTCCTCGGGCTACGAAGTCAGTTGCTTGGAAGTTGCTTCCGGTGATGCTAAAGGAGTTCCTAAATCCGAAGGATGCTAAAGGAGTTCCTAAATCGGGTGACGCAGATCCAAAAGGAGTTCCCAAATCTAGGGCTTCAAAAGTAGGTACTAAATCTAGGGATGATGCAAAAGTAGGTACTAAATCTAGGGGTGATGCAGTTGCTCCTCAAGTAGAAGCCTCGGGGGAGGCAAAAGGAGTTCCTAAAGTAGAAGACCCCGCGCTGGGGCAGTTGCTACTAAAGGAGAAGCCTAATCAGGGAGGGATGGTACAGTTGGTACTAAAGTAGAAAGCCTCCGCTGATGCTTCAGTAGAAGACTCAGTTGCTCCTTCAGTAGAAGACTCAGTTGCTCCTTCAAAAGGAGATAAAGGAAAGGCTTTTGAACCTCTAACTTCAGAATCCTATGGGGCTGCAAAAGTAGGTCCTGATCCAAAAGTTCTTCCTGATGCTCAAGTAGTTCCTAAAGGAGAGAAATTTGCTACTGAAAAAGGCGCAAAAGGAGAGAAATCAGTTCCTACAAAAGTAGAAGAATCCGGGGCTTGATCCGGCACAGTAGAAGCCACAGCCGAGGAAGCCACAAAGGCAGTCTTTGCATTTCATGCATACGAACTATCCTTGACAAAAGAAGCTCATTCAACTGAAGAAGCAAAAGCCATAGGCGCACTTTCCTCAGATGCACTTTTATTTCACGCATTTAAAGTAGCAGTTGACTTGGCATCTCACATTTAAAGAGATTCCATAGACCCAAAAGCCCGGGGCCTAAACTCAGATGCACTTTCCTCAGATGCAGTTGACTTGGCATCAGACCTCTTGCAAGAAGCCATTGACCCAAACTGCACTCCACGGATGCCCTAGCCTAAAACTAAGAAGCACTATTCGTTCCTGCATTTGCAGTTGCATCTCCAACATAGAAACCTCAACCCAAACCTGCAATCCAATTACTGACCAACACTTCAATCCGGGAATCCAGGAATACAATTACTCTACAAACTGTAGAGCTGGACACGAGGCATTAGATACCCAAACCCCATCATTAAATTATATACCCACATTCAATTCTAGACCTGTTCTATCAACTGAAAACCCATAGTTATATATCATATTGACCCACTTCGAATTCAAACTCGGCAAAAGGAGAAGCACCAGACACAGGGCAAACCCACTTCATCGAGTCACTCCTAAGCTGCTACTTCAGCTCAAACTTAAACTTAAACTCAAAACCACTTCCTCGATTGAATCCTAAGGTGAGACTTCAGCTAAAACTTAAACTTAAACTCAAAACTCTGTTGAAGCCACAGGGGAAGTTGACCCAACTTAAAACTCAGGGGGTGAATCCCCTGGTACACCACAACTCCTAAACCCTTTGAATCCCCAGCTCGAAACTACTATAAAGGAAGCCCCGGCTCCAAACTCCCATAAAGTTGAATACCCAGTCGCAACCAGGACAACTCAAAAGCGTAGGCCTGTTCGGATGCCCTGGCTCAAGCATTTGAGGAAGCGAAATCGGATTACTTGTAAGAAGTTCATAGGCTAGAAGAGCTCTAGCGCATGCTCCACCCTTTTAGAGGACTCATAATCACTTGCATAAGCAATTTATGATGAATCAACTCAAACAACTCAATCAACTGAATCTGATGCATCTGTCCTAGACCTAGAACCAGACGCAGAAGCAGGAGAAAGAAAAGTTCAGATCGTCGAGTAGTTTTGAAGATATATATAATGAATCTCGTGACGTCTACTGGGCCCTTCATGAACTTTAGGGTATCACCGAT
>JBBMJZ010000028.1:122500-157186 GCA_037833815.1 Zingiber zerumbet
AATACCATAATCCAGGGAATCAACCGATTGAGCTCGCCCGAAGGGCGAGGGGGATTGTAGAGTCAGATAGAGCTCGACTAATATTGATAAGGTAAGAGTAAATGGCCTAAAGCCATTTACGCAATTACTGTAATCCGCTGTGGGCCGACTACAAGAATAGTTGTATTTGAGGCAGCGACACTTATATTCTTATGTTCAACTTTATAAAAGTCGAGTCAAAAACTCCGAAATTGATTGATTAGAAAAGTCGAGTCAAATATTAGTCGAGTCAAATCTTAGAGAGCCAAATGACAGCTGCAACGAAAGAGAGCCAAAGCTACAGACGCAACGAAAGCAACAGAAGAGCAACGAACGACAGATGCAGACCGAAAGCAACACCAGAGCACCGAACGACAGCAACGACAGCAACAGGTAGAGAGGAACGAATCGAAGGTAGAGAGCGACAGCAGCGACAGACGATCTTTCGTAGTTTTGAATGGCCCCATAAACATCTGAATATCTCTAAATTAAGCTTGCCCCTCCTAAGATAATCCTAAAAAGACATACAACGGAACAGGGGATCGACGAGCTATCTTACTTACAGGATCAAGGATCAAAGAATCTGACAACAGGATCCGGGATCAAAGAATCTGATGAGGGCCATCGCTGCCATCGCTTACAGATAGAAGAGAAGTTTAACACTTACAGAAGAGAAGTGTCGGACTTAACTTATTATATAAAGAAGATAAAAGAAGAGACTTCGTTATATAAAGAAGAGACTTCGCCTGCCATCGTTTCTACTTCGCCTGCTCTCGTTTATATGGTAGTCTCGAGCCCACATACAACGGACTGGACACAAACAAAAGAAAGAATCATAAGAAATCGAAATATTTGAACAAATTTTTAAAAAGAAAAAAAAGAGTTAAAAGCAGATCTTTCGTAGTTTTGAATTCATTCATTCAAATATGATCAAATTAGTCATTCAAATATGATCAAATTAGTCGATTGATCAAATTCATAGGCTAAGTAGCTTCTCCCATATAGGTAGAGTAGCATCTCCTCGAATCCCCGTATATAAGGATCTAAAACAGAATTCAGCTTCTTTGATTCAGCTTCTTTGATCAGGGTTGGAGTTCAGTTGAGTTGAGTTGAGTGGAGTAGAGAGATTTGCTTTCATTCGATGTGAGTGCATTGTATTTGATCTGGGGTTGAATATAGTATAGAAAGATCTGTATCTTGATCTGGGAAGTGATTCTATTTCTATTAAGGTGCTTTCATATAGTTGATGAGTTGAGTAGGGTGCTTTCATATTGGCGAAGAGCTGAGCAAAAGTTTAATCCTTCGCCCATGGACTCATGCAAGTGTTCAGCGGGGAGAGGACCCCTAAAAACCCATCAGCAGTATTAAAGAGATGTTCATTATATTTGCCTAAGGAGATAAAGAGCCCCAAAGGCTATTGTAGACTAATAAATTATAGTAAGGTCGAAGAATTGACTTTTATATTAGGCTACCCTAGCCTACCATAACCGTTACATCTTTGCCCTACCTAAATTTCATAGCCGATCCGAAAGAAAATTGATACGCCGGATCAGATTCCGCTTATAGAAGCCTATCTTAGTCGAAGAATCCTACACCCGAGCCTACCCGAACCCGGACAGGAACGAGATGAGGGACGAGATCCTGTATATATATTGGGGAGTGGTTTGAGATCCTGTATATATATTGGGGAGTGGGAATGCTTACTTCCGGGCAGAACTTATATTATCTCCCCTAAAATCAATATAAAGAAATTCTAGTAAGGGCATACTATAATATAAGTTGTTCTTTTCTTCTTATATTCTAGTTCAAAGAGACGGGATTCGTGCACAAGAGCTGCGTTCCTTCTAGCTTGACGCATTGATGCATAGACTCGTCCTTTGGCTCTTCCTGATCTGCGATTGCCCTATATTGTATATATTAGGGGCAAGCGCGAGTCTCAGAGGTCAAAGGGGCTCACCTCTTGATCTGAAGCTTTCCGACTTGAACGCTTTCTCGTGGAATAGAAATCCTGCCGTCCAAGTCGAGTATTTCGGGAGGTGAGTCAAGAGGTAGGGACAATGCCGCTCTTACGTGAGCAAAGGCTACGGTAATATTGAGGCTTCACTCTTTCACTGGTCTAAAAGCCTCACATAATTGGTATTTCTTATACAAGCCACTATTAGATTATTTAATAACAAAATGATTTTCTTTAATTTAAAACATCTTTGCCGAAAATTACTTTATATAGGCTTATAGAAGCTTATCTTAGTCGAAGAATTGACTTTTATATTAGGCAATAGGGGCCCCCAGTCATGGGTTCCAATACCGACCTCGGGAGGAAGAGAAGCACGACCTAGTGCGAGGGAAGAGCGAGTGAAGTGCGCCTATATAAAGTAATTTGAGGACAGAGAGCCCTTCGTAGGTGGACCGGGTCTACATCTATCACTGAGAGGGAGAGCAGGTAAAGGGACCCCAATCAACCCTCTATTATGGGGCCCTGGGGTACCTACAGGTGAGCCACCCACTATTACTATAACATGTATTTTTTCTGCTTGTATTTTAGTATTTTAAATTGAAGAGAAAAATACGTCTCAATTGTATATATTAGGGGCGTTTCCGTTTCCGTCTCAGCTTCCGTCTCGAACTGGTCTAAAAGCCTTACATAATTGGAATTTATTATTGAGCAATTTCTTTCATTTTGACCAGCTGAAGGCTAATCGTGCATAAGCCAAAACAAAGAAGTAGAAAATGAAGTAGAAAATACGTATGGAGAACCTATTGCATTTGAGTGAATTAGGTTTTTTATTTACTTTTACTCGGGCATAAGAGGGGTTATGGTCTATATGGCCGCCATAGAGTAAGTTCTCTGCAGTGCGTCGATATTATAATAAGTTCATCTTACGCTTATATTTGCCTAAGGAGAGAAATAGCCCCAAAGGCTATTTACGACTAATCCGATGCCGATCCGAAAGAAAATTGATACGCCGGATCAGATTCCGCTTATAGAAGCCTCTCTTAGTCGATTCATCCTACCCAAAAGGTGGGACAAATGAAATATATAGTAAGACCAGCGGAGAGACTTTATTGCGTCTACCGTTCCTGCATGTAAGTCGACCGGGCTTTATTGAGAGGGGCGGACAAGAGTATAAAATAGATGAGCGTACGGTACCATACGAATAGGGTCTAAGTAGATGAGCGTACGGTACCATACGAATAGGGTCTAAGTAGAATATCAGTAGAATTGCGTCGACCATTTAGCAGTGGTATGGTTGAAGTTGTGGGTTTCTTTCCCCTGCTAAAGGGTCTAAGTAGAATATAAATATCCGGTGTACATATTTTAGTTCGGCTCATCCCTGCCCGAAATACCGAAGTATTATAAAGCTCGGGTGTAACTTAGTTACTGGAGTATTGCCTTACGCCCATACTTTTCGGTCCATCGATAAGCTCCCACATTCTATCTCATCCTGATGATAGTGCGTTCCCTCTTCCTCCTGGTCCATATGAGAATTTATTCTTCATGTTGTTTGTTGGAATACATAGAGAAAGTGCTTCCTCAATTTAAGGTAGGGAATGCATGGATAAAGTGCTTCCTCGTCATCCAATGCGTGAGCTATGAGCTAAGCTCCAAATTAGGTATAGCTCTTTCTTTCCTCTGGTCCGCAACGAATCAATGAATGGTAATGCTCTGCTTCTCTTCCTCTGGTCCCAACCCAATGGTAGCCTCTATCCCTCTCTTCTTATAATATCGCACCGCCCGCTGTGATCTACATCATCCTTCTTTCAGTCACGTCACTCACTCAAGGCTTATTCATTCAATGACTGAAGAAGACTAACTTTTTCACGAACGAATTACCAGACTGAAGACTAACTTTTCACGAACGACTTACCAGACTGAAGAAGAAGAACTTTTTCACGAACGACTTACCTGACTGAAGAAGAACCTTCACTCACACTGCACGAAGAATATAGCAAGCAAGACCTTCCCTCACTGCAAGCACCAATACCTTTTAACTGAACGAAGAAGATAGCCGCTCCGAAGTCGCCCCTTCCCTTACGTTCAGCTCTTCGCCCCTATCCTTTCTATAAGCATATCTTCCCGAAGTCTCCCCTATCCTTTCTATAAGCATATCTGCTCCTTCCCCGGTGATGGGCCCTACTGTGGAGGTAGGACTCTGTGTCCCATGCACAAGTATATGCTGAATCTCCGTCTCTTGGATGGGCTATGTGGGCCCAGTCAATTAGTTACCCGGCTTCCGTACTCCTTTATCATCTTCAACTAGAGTGTAGTGCCCTACTTTACCCGAATGGGCTACCTTACCCGAATAGGCTACCTTACCCTAGTTCCCCGCCTTACCCAAAAATCTCTATATCGGCCTCACTGGCCTTCCTTTCTTTCTTACAATAGAATATACTATATCGGCCTCACTGGCCTTCCTTTCTTACAATAGAACTTCCCTTCTTACAATAAATAGAATATAAACGAATCAAGCTTTCCCCTCTATATTATTTTATTATAGGCCCTTTGTTTGAGTCCCAACCCTTTGTTTGAGATAGCTCTCGTAATGACTAAGAACACGTGAGGAGTTAGAACTAGCGCTTCTAGGCCATGTTAGATGTCATGAAGTGGCATTAGTCGATGCTATCCATCTCTCATCGTCCTCTGGTATTCAGTAGTGCGCTATTCAGTGATTCACTCCTGTAATTCAAAACTACGAAAGATCTTCTCATTTCGCTCTGTACCTGTCGTTCTGTCCTCTCTTTGCTGTCGTCTGCAGTTGAGTTGTTTCTTTGCTGCTTGCGTATGTGTTTGTTTCCGTCCTTTCTTTTACCAGGCATATGTCCGGCCGGATTTGAGGTTGACGAGGTCGGGGTTGCCGGGCGCCCGAAGAAATATATGGCCTAAAATCAATATAAATTCCGTAAGGATGAATGCCGTTTGTTTGAACGAGGGTACCCACTGGATAGGTGAGACGATAGTCGATTGGCGAAGAGCTGAGCCAAAAGTTCAATTCTTTGAACTTTTTAAAAGGCGAAGTATTATCATATAAGGTATAAGGTGAGACGATAGTCGATTGGTGGCCGGGAGGTTACCCCGAAGTGAGGTCCTGAAGGATCTCTACTACAATAGAAGAGAAACGAAAAACAAATAAATCGATAAATCGACAACCCTAAACTCAAATACTGAAGAACCAGCAATCGACACAACCAGGAATACCCAAACCCTAAACTCAAAGGTCAACCTATACTCAACGACGACTGAACAATCGACAACTGAACAATCGACACTCGAAGCCCAATCCCAACTCCAACCCGTATTCAATCTAAGTTACGAAAGCTCCAGAGGTTACTCAACTCCAACCCCAAGCTATGGAATTCCGCTCTCTGTCCTGAAGGATCACCCATACTCTATACTATACTCCCTGAGGGATCACCCATACTCTATACTATACTCCCTGAAAGCTCAACTCAAAGGACGAACGATAGTGACCATACTTAAAGAGGTTACGAAACTCAATTCAAGGGGCGAAGAGCTGAACAAAAGTTTAATTCTTTGAACTTTTAAGTTGGGAAGGGTTACCCTACCTATACTCAACGACAAACGAAGCCCACTATCAACTCAAACCCTTCTCTCGACAACCCTTTGAAGCGGAATTCAATCTAGCAATCGACACATGGCAAACAGATCTTTCTATACAATACTCAAGAGCGGACTCAATGAAAGCACAAGAGGGCTATCCTGCCCTCCCCTCTAGAGGAATACTAAAAGCGAACCCCTCCGGCTATGCCATTGACAGGTATTACTAAATAATTGAATCAAGAATCCAGGAAAACAGCCGAGCTGATGGGAGCATATACAAGTTCATACCTGAGAAAGATACTTAAGCAAAGGGTCCCTAACCCCGACCCTGAACAGCGAAGCTGATTGGAACATATTTCTATACGATCTTTCTTTCAATTCAATTATACAACAACAGGTGCCCCACCCCCAACCGGAAAACCCCAACTCTTTTCTTTTCCAACCCGAACTCGAAATGCCAAGCTTCATGCCAGAATCCTCCTTTCCGGGCATATGTCTGTCTTTGTTATCGTCAGGTTGTTTGAACGATCGGGTCTGCAGTTGACTCCTCTTCCATTGACTCCTTTCCTTTTCCTTCCTCTGCTTCGGTTTCTCTACCTGCCGCAAGGGTACTTCAACTGAAGGGTCACCAATCGACTATCGTCTCACCTTATATGATAATCCTTCGCCAACTTAAAAGTTCAAAGAATGAAACTTTTGCTCAGCTCTTCAAATACTGCTGATGGTTTTTTAGGCGACTATCGTCTCACCTTATATGATAATCCTCGTTTCGTTGTCGGATAGGGTTCCTCTCCTTACCCCTGGCACTACCCTCTGAAGGGCTTTCTCGATTCTCCGGGCATACGTCTTTCTTTCGGTACTCGATTTCCTTGCATCTGCCAATCTATAGTAAGGGCGCCCCATGCCATCATTCGCTCTCTACCTGTCATTTGGCTGTCTTTCGGTACTCGATTCTCCGGGCATACGTGTTTCTTTGCAGCTGGCATTTCGCTCTGTACCGCGATACGGGTTTTTCGACTTTAGAGAAATGTTGTTGATGTAGTTGCTTTACGTTATCAGTCTATATGGTCTCTTTTTCATTCGAGTGGTTATAAGAGATTCGATCATTCCAAGTAATGAGTGCAGTTACTTATATAGGAGAATCAATTTCATTCAAAAGTCAAAAGAGTTTGGCGAGAGAGCTACGCCCAATGCGCTTCACATTAGTGGTCGGATTCTATTTTAGCCAGTGAAGCCGGTCAACGTAAGCCTAAGATTAAGAATGAATGCAAAGAAATTATGAAGGAGGGGCGTTCACTCAAGTGCGTCTTAGCTATATGCTTAACACATGCAAATGCAACTCGAAATTATAAGATTAAGATAAAGATAAAAGATCAAAAATCTGCAATGATCGAATTTAATCGTCCTCGGGCGTAAAGCGCTCAAGCGCTCCTGGGTTTGGGGCATAGACTGAAGAGACTGACTCATCTATAGACTAGATTATCCATAGACTGAAGAGACTGACTCATCTATAGACTAGATTATCCATAGACTAACATAGAATAGACTGACTTCCATGTAGTGTGCGAGGCTTAGAGTGAATGGCTGCTAAAAAAGAGATAGTACGTAGAGTGCTTTTGAGCGAGGCTTAGAGTGAATGGCTAAAAAAGAGATCTTCCGTAGAGTGCTTTTGAGCGAGGCTTAGAGTGAATGGCTAAAAAAGAGATAGTACGTAGAGTGCTTTTGAGAATGATAGTATAAAACAGAAGGAGTATAAATGAATGGTATTGGACCAAAGAAATTACCAGTGTAGACTAAGATGTGTAGGAATGTAAGAGAGATTGAGTGCGTCAATGTATATGATTATAGAGATTCTTTTTGAAGAGAAAAGTCAAGGTCATATTAATCATAGAATACGAGTGAAAAGTATGCGTATTATTAAAAGTATGCGTATTAGAACGAAGTCTACCAGGGCTATGATCTGTACTAAGCTAAGCTTACCCTTATGTACGCCACTTCGGATCAATAGTAGAAAAAGAAGGGGGTAAGGGATTTCACACAACGAAAGTGAATGGCTCCCAACTCAAAAAGTAGAACAGAAAAGTAGAACTCCCGGATTGTCTACAGTTGGATAATTAGGTACATTTAAAAAAAGGGGGAACAGAAAAGGCTAACTAACTGCCAAAGTATGTACAGTTAGATAATAGGGTACAAGCAGGTTGAAGGGAAAAAGAAGAGAGCGTACTCGAACAGAGAACTTGCACAACCACCACCACCTGTCATAAGGGGATGAAGGGAATTAGGATTGTGTAGAGATAGAGTAGCACCGTCTAGTTTGACTATAGATTGGGTAACCAACAAAGCAAAGCAAAAGATTGGGTGACCAACAAAGCAAAGCAAAGCAAAAGATTGGGTGACCAACAAAGCAAAGCATAGGACTCTTGGCTCCTGAATTCGGGCTATACACCCGCTCACCACTCAAAAAAAGAAGGGTATGTCTCTTAGAATACCTCAGCTAAGAGAATCAGTATATATTTAGGGGTAATGATTGCGTACGATTAGATCATTCGGTTGAACAACCAAGAAAAAAACACGACATATGGGCGGTTGAACAACCAAGAAAAAAACACGACATATGGCCGTTGAAAATAACTATAGTTCAGTGTCTGCCACTACGAATAGAGATCAGTGTATGCCACTACGAATAGAGAAATTGGCCTTCTAGTAGGTTGAATATTGACGTAGGTTGAATAGATGTAACTTGTAGGTTGAATAGATGTAAAATGGGGCTCATACCTTCGATTCCTATTTAGGATTAGAACCAGCAGTTCTATTGCTATTCTTCAATCCTGATGCATTTGTGTTATCCTTTTGGATACCCCCGTTTCGGGCTACAAAGTAGAATCATATCGATCTACATAGGCTGCTACTATCTACATAGGCTGCTACTCTTGAATCCTGATGCATTTCTTATCCTTTTGGATACCCGTTTAGGGCTAAAGAATTATATCGATCTACATAGGCTTTCCAGCTCTACTTAGCACATTGCAGTCCACGGAAGAAGAAAAACACTATAGGGGCAAGGGCAAGGCCTACTACTCTTATGTCTCTGAAGCCCATAGAAGAGAAAGGGGAGAAGTTTCGGTTCGGCAGGGACAGGTTCTATAATCAAAAAAACACTTTGAAAGCCCTGTTGCGAGGTCTCCCAGCTATGGAGCTAAAAAGGAAAATAAGCGTGTTTCAGTACTGAATCGACATCATGGAAAACAAGATATATTGATCTGGGCATCAGGCTAGTTAAACCCTCTATTGTAGGGCATCAGGCTAGTGCAATAACTTATATTAATTGTATTATCTGTTTGGCAATGGAAAACAAGATATATGGGTTGGGTAAAATACATTAGTTCAGTGACTATAGAGATTGGGATTGCTTTCATTGAGTTGAGTACAAGGTATTATAAGGATAGGTCTGACCCTTGAAGCGGAATGCCAGTCACTTAGATTGAAAGAAAACAGTTGATAGGCATTAAGAGGAGAGGCACGGGTGGGACACCAGAGAAGAGAGTTTAGCTTCAATTGATTTGAGTCTTGCTTGAATAAGGTAAGCCACTATAATATAAGTTCCCTTAAATTGAGTTCTAGAGGGGCACATGGAAGAAAGATGCCAGTCACTTAGATTGAAGAGGGGCAGGATTCAAGGTATTGCTTCAATTGAGTATAGAGATTAGATTAGATGTTAGGCATTTGAACTGGGATTGACAGTCACTTAGATTGAAGAGGGGTTTGTAAGTCATAATACCTATTGATGGAATTGAAAAGAGTCAGCTTCGGTATTCCTGCATTTAGGATTCATTGAGTTCGGCCAAACTAGTAAGTAGCCTTGAATTCAGTTGGAGAGTAGAGTAGAGTAGAGGGGTTTGAGGGTTGTCTTGAGTTGAAAAGAGTATTCCTTGAATTCAGTTGAGTAAAAGGTATTCTAAGGAGAGGTCTCCCCCTTCATTCCGAAATTGGATGACTTCGCCCCTTCTTTCTAAAGAGTGCCTTGCCTACTTCTTCAAAAGTTTAGTTACCAAGTCCCTTCGACCCGGGGCCTCAATTCTCAGAATCGCTTCGCACCTTGGATAGAAGGTTTAGGCTTTCCAGGCTTTCAGTTCACAGTGAAACTACTAACGTCGAGTTTCTTTCCATACTTTCCCGCAGCCCCCAGGGAATATCCGGTTTAGGCTGATTACTCCTCTCCCTCTCAACCTGATTTATTTCATTTCAATGTAAACTTCTTCCTCGGAACTGGAAACTGATCTAGCAGTATCGGCTGATTCCCTGTTTTCCACCCCTCTGCATGCGGTTAACTGCAGCTGAGTGCATCTCCCGAACCCTCCTGAGTCAATATCTCACCCTCCCCCCGACTCGACTAAGCTTACCCATCACTTCACTGATCTCCGCAACGCAAGGGGAATCCACTTCAAGCTTAAGTTAGACTTTCGGAGTCATCTTGTCTTAAAGCTTAAGGAGAATGTGGGCAATCTTATTCTAGCAAACCTAGTGCTCAAGCCTAAAACCTTACATTCGAAAGCTTGTATTCTTATCTTTTTCGTTCGTGACTCATACTTTAAGTCACTTCACACCCCTGTAAGAGGTACAAGAAGATAGCATTCATTCCAGTTTTAGGACTGCGAGCCGCTTCACCACACTTTCAGAAAAGAAGAATGAAACCTTCTCAGAGCTTACGTTCTAAGATTAGTAAAGGATTAACTAACAGCTTTCTCTTTCCCCTCTCCATCTCCCTCCCTACCGGTCAGTTTAAAGAAAGTTCCCCACCTATTTCAACTCCAAACCTTTCAGTCAAACTAGTTCCATCGGAAAAGCATCTTATTCCCTCTCTCTATCACTCGTTTCGCCCCTCCTTTCCTTGCCTAGTTAAAGGAGGCTTTATCGACTTTAACCAATAGCCACAGAAGTGACAGCTTTCTTACTCCTCCGGAATCTCAAACTAGAGGAATCTCTTTTCCAAACCGGAATATCAAAGGAAAGGGATGAGTCAAGTCAGTCTTTAGATGCTTTAACTGCTTAACACCTATTGGTCGAGCAGGACCTATCCGTCCTAGTCTTGGTCGATACCAGTCTTTCCAGCCCCTTAGCTTAGTCGAGCTTGTACCTCCGTTCCGCTAAAGATTATTGAAAGCATGCCAAGTAGACTCTCCCCTCAATCATTCCCTTCGCTCTTCGCCCATAAGCTAGCTAAGAGCTACGTAACCCAATCCTTCTGAGTCAGGATAGTCCCCCCTTTAGAAGGCTAGTAACGGAACCAAAAAACCTAAATCGAGCAGAAGCTTTCGATACTCCATCCACTTCCTATCAAGCCAAGGAAGTGGATTCCCCTGCAAGGGTACGAAACGATAGCTATTCTTCCTTTGCTACCCTCCGAAAGAAGTTAATCCGTAGTAACCACAGAAAGGGAAACTATTTGAACAAGGGCAAGCGAACCAGAAAAAGCATTTGAACAACTCGTTGTTGCCTCTATTTAAGTTCATTTCTTCTTCACTCGATTCCTATTCTTTTCCTCGGCTCGGGTCACGGAACTCTCTGCCCTTCGCCCCTTGGCTTGGCTACGAAAGCAGGCTGTGATCCGCATCGAGAAAGAAATGTATTCATGCATCTCTTTAGTTCGAATGCTTTTCTGCTGGATTTATTTACTTAGAAATAGAAAATTCGTATTATAAAATCCATTCTCTCACCAACATCTATGCTATGCCCAAAGCGCCAAAACAAAAAAGGGCTGATTCTCGCCATCTAGGAAAGAAAGCCTTACCCGGTCTGGGATCGATCCCTTCTTTATAGTCTAGTAGCCCTTCTGAAACAAGATTCAATAGCTTCTCCTTCTGTTGACTTTTCACTCCTTTTGAGCTAACAGCAGCGGATGACATAGCAATAGCAGCTCCCATTTCTATTCTATATACGCTAATATCTGTTTGTGATGAAATCGACTCTCACTTCTCACCCGAGGGTTGCCCCAGACAGACTCTTTTCTTCCTAGCCTTCTTCCTTCACGCCCGAAAAAAGCTAAGCCCGGAAGTTCCGAGGGCCTGGTTCGAAAAGTTTAGCAGTGCTGTAGTTTTGTTTTCAAAGAAGTCATGCAGATCCTTCTTTATTTGTCAGGAATAGAAGTTGCTTACTCAAAAAAGGGATCTATCTTTCCCAGAGAAAGTATGCTGTTGATCTTTTGAAGGAGACGGGAGCCAAGCCTGCTCCCGAAGGAACAAAATCATCGTCTTTGTTCCGATCAGGGAGAGCTCCTAAATGATCCCGGTATGTATAGAAGACTCGTGGGTAAGGTATGGAAAGTGGCCGCCAGAGAGGAAGCCAAACCGGCCGCAGCTAAGCTAATATGCGCCGGAGAAAGCCAGGTGCCGGGGGTAAGCTCTATTCGGCCCGGAGCATGGATTCAAAACGATGGAACAATAGGAGATTACATGGGTCGAGTGGTGTTAACGAGGCCGTTTACTCACCAAGAGGGATTGATATAGGAAGCGAACCCAAGCCAGATGTTCCGGTGCTCTTTCTATTTGCTTTTTGCTCCTACTAATAGGAAGGGGAAGTGGTCCTATCCGGGCCGGAGGCTTCGGTTTTAGCTTATTTGAAAGTCAAGTCTAAAGTAGGCCTCTCTTCTCGTGAAAGGGAGCTAGCGGTACCGGAAAAACTTCCTTCACTTCAGGCTAGCTACAATTGGCATATCCACCACTTGAATCATTCTAGACTTTTTACAGCAAGAGAAAGCAAGCAAGAAAACGACACTAAACAAGCAAGAATACTGAAGAAGGGGTCACCCACGGCTTAGGCCTATAGGCGGGAATCCATAGCTATAGGGGGAGCCTGTCTCACTGGGAGTCAGTTACAACAAGATTGAAACTAGAACTGCGGAACGGACTGAACCAAAGGCTCTTCCCGGGAAGCGACTAGTTAGTTGAGAACCCTCTGCTTCGCTTCTGACCCACTCCAGTTGCATGGTCACCTTCCTCATCC
Source organism: Zingiber zerumbet (assembly GCA_037833815.1). NCBI lineage: Eukaryota > Viridiplantae > Streptophyta > Magnoliopsida > Zingiberales > Zingiberaceae > Zingiber > Zingiber zerumbet. The sequence continues at coordinate 135,075 of JBBMJZ010000028.1, forward strand.
CCTGAATGAACTCCTGCAACTGATCTCCCACTCGGGAAGTTCAACTAAAGGCAAGGCAAGATCAAGTTCTTCGTAAGACCAGCGCCTCGCTTAACATAAGCAAGCTAATCCATATTCTTAAAAGGCAGATTTCGAAAGGACGACTGAAGGATTTTCAAACCTTTCCCTTATGGTAGAGCTCCTTTACGCGACTATCCTTCTTAGTCGAAGTCAGCAAACTACATCCCCTTTCGAGAGGACTTTCAATCCTATCCTTCATTTGATTTGCTGAAACAACAACAAGTGACGAAAGCCCGTGAAAAAGGCCCCTTTCCGTGCGTGATCAGAGGATTCGATGTAATCGGCTGGCTATACGCTTTACACATCGTCTTATGTGCTACCTTCGGTCAGGGTTGGTTCCCTTCTGCGGCATCGGAATCAGAGGACAGATTTCTCGTAACATCCGAGGGCTACTATTGGCTTTCTAAAGTCCCTTTCAGCCCCGCCAACCTCAAATAGGAGAGTTGCGGTCTAGGCAGTTCCAGCAGCTCCTACTCCGGCTCTACTAGCAGCTCCAACTATATCAACGGAACTAAGAGCACCAGCGGCAACAAAAAGGCTTCACCCGCGGATTCACCATCAGCATATCCAGAATCGGATTCTATCCATAAGTAAACCTATCGCCCCAAGAGAGCTTTCCGACATCGGACTTTCTTTCAAAATATTTTAGAGTGATTACATCTGTTTAGCAAAGGGCATCGCTAGCACTGAAATAAGTAGAAGCTACAGGTCTATTAGACCTGGGCATAGCTAGGTCTGTCTTCAGTTCCGGTTTTAGTGAACAGCTCGGTGATATTGGATCACCAGCTTAAAGAAGAAAGCAAGCCCTCCACTCCTTTCTTCGTTTGGTGCTTAGTGCCAATCTTCTCTTTCGTGTAACTGACTTTCTTTTCACTTGCTCGTGTCGGCTAGTGGTAAATCGGCTTCTTAGTAGCAATCTTTTAACTTAACCTCAATCTTCTAACTCACTCTCAGAAAGAGTTTTCAAAATCGAAGACAGAAAAAGAAAGAACCCTTTCGCTTGTGATCGATAGCAAGTTAAAAATGTTGTGCCCTCCTCCCCCATCAGCAGTATTTTGCCCTTTTGCCAGGTCTCTCACCCCTTGAACCTTTCTTGTGGGCCAACCCCCATTGAAATTAGATTTGACACGTTCATCATACTCTTTCTTGGCCATTGGAGCTACTGAACGCGATTGGCTTTCCTAACAAAGGAAGGAATTGGCTTTCCTAACAAAGGAAGGATAAGGGTACCCCCTTTTTAGTATGGGGTAAAGACAACATCTTGGGCACTTACGCAAAGAAATTATTAAAATATATGACTGATCCTGGCTCAGAAGGTTTTCAAGTAATTGAAACGTTCACACCCTATTTGAGTTCCATTCAGCCGAGCAAGTCTACTTCGCGAGCCCACTGCCGCCCCGTTCTGTAACTTCCCTTCTTCAAAGATTGATTTTCTTTCTATTATATGACTTTCTCTCTTCACTAGACACATAGAAAAATAGGAAATCCGATATCCGATAGATTATGGCTTCCTCACTATCAGCAAGCCAAGCTCAGCTCCCACAGGCGATGAACTGCTTCCGACTTTTCTTCATTCGGTTTGTAGCCATACCGTGTAGAGTGAAAAATTCCTTTTATTTAAAGGGAGTAGCTAGATTCAGCATTCCAGCGAAACGATCCTTTGACAATGCTTACCCATTAGTAGTAAATTGCTCTTTCTTACTAGAACCAACCCGGCAAAGGGCAAGGGGCGGTCGAAAGGATAGCTGGAAAGGCCTCCAACAGAACAGGCTACATCGGTCTTCAATCTTTGCCAAAACTTGAAGTTAAGTATAGGTATGGAGATGCTCGCTTGACCGGAACCAGTGCTTTTTATTAACCCCGATGGGGTAGCCCCCGATAAGGCGAACAAGTACCGGACTCTTCTTTATTTTCCTTATTGCAGTGTGTTGTTTTCGCGGTGGTGACATAAAAACCTCCAGCTACCTACTCTTTTGTTTCCTAAGTGGAAGTAATATGGATTTCTCACATACAACATTGAATTCCGTAACCGAGGAAGGAGTTAGTTGGTGGCACTTCCGACTTCATTTTTGCAAGATGATTTGCTTTTGTCCATTCCATATAGTAGCACGCGCTTATATTACGTTATTCTTGTTCTCGTCCCTGTCCTTCTATTCTATAAGAATACCTGAAGTTCGGAATCGGAAGTTGGCTCCGGTTCTTCTTTTTCATACCCGATCCGGGGATTTGTGCCAAGGGCTTACCTCACTTCTTCTTCTTCAACCGAAACTGATCTTCTTTTTCAACTAGCAAGAAAACAAAGTCAATAGCTACTCACCGCTCTTCTCCGACACTTAGTAATCAATCATAGGCATTATGACCTGAAAACTCCTTCTAAGCCCGGTGAATCAAAGGCGAGGTATTGTATCCTCCAACGACCTCTAATAGGCGGCGGCTAGAATTGGATCGAAAAGCGAAGCTTGGTTCGAAGGTGAAGTACACAGAGTAGACTAGAAAAGGTTTGAAAGGCTTTGGTTTAGAAGGGTTCAAAACAAAAGGTAAAGTGAAGCTCTCGCCCTATCAGCAGACAAAGCAAGGCCCCACCCATATTAAGTGTCACTCGACCAAGGAGGACTGATCCCAAGCAATTGAAAAGAAATTCAGTATGTAGATTCTTTTCTTTCTATCATATCATCTTTTTCTATTTGAATTTTTTTCACAGGAATTTTCCTTTGTTCGATCCGATGACTCTTTGTCTAGCTCGCAACGTTCTCGGGCTGTACAAAGCCTGCCCTGCTGCTGTCGAGAAGGAAAGAAGCACTAGTTAAAGCCTCAAATATGGAGGACAGGACTCCCATTGGGAAGCAAAGCAGGAATCTGCCCGCGAAGATAGCGTCTGTCTCTGTTGGCGCCCTCGAAGAGCAGAAAGAAGGACTAGCGCTAAGCTATTGAGTTTGATTGCTGCATACGTTTTCTTGCTGGCTACCGATACTTGTTGTACCGAATTGACCCTATCGACCGACTAAGGGCAAAAGCCCCCCAAACAAAATAGTAAAGGTTACCGAAAAAAAGAATTGATTCGAACTGAATTGATGGAATTAGAATCTTTTTGATGTTTCTATTTTGCTATTTCGCCTCTCATCGCTAATGCAAAGCAAGAAAAGGGAATGAATTACGGTTAAATAAAGTCCTTCCGGGACTGGGCGGGCTATTTGGAACTAACGTAAGGAGCAGGAGGAGCTAGCTTACGGAGAACTGGACCGATTGATTTATATCGGAACAAATAAGACAAGTCAGTCCGGTCCTTCGAATTCAGTTCATTCTGAGCAATCTTCTAGAACTTCTGCTTTTGTGCACAGCTGGCTGATTATGGTTTTTCCGCAAGGGATAATGGTTCTTTTTCGGATTCTTCTTTTTCTGATGCTGATTCGATAGCCTCCCACGCTTTGCTTTCGACCCAAGCTTGCTAACCTTCTTCTATTGGTTGGTCTTGACCCAGCAAGGACGAATACCTTAGCCCTAAGAAGCTTATCTAGTCTAGGGAATTCTAGGCAATTTCGATTCTTATTCCGACTCCATACCTCCTTCTGATTGAGATTGCGGGCCTACTTAAGCTTAGAATGGAATCAATCTCCTATCGCGTCATCGGTTTCCGGTGCCGGACCGCTTAGCTAGCACGTTAGCTGGAACCCTCTCCTCTATATATGGAAATTAAGCAGCAGACTCCGCTTCGTCTTCTGCTGCTACTGCAGCAAGGGGTTCTTATTAGCTCAGCTCTTTCGCTCTTTCATGATCTAATCTAGCGCTAGCGGGGATGAAAGAAAGGGTCGACCAATTCTTCTGCCTCTTCCGCTTCTTCAGGAACGAATTCAGGAGAAAGGGATTCCACTTACCCGGATTTTGCTTATGTTGATTCTTGGGTGCCCTTTGCTACTTCGTGGACAGCAACAGCGGGTTCTGCTCTTCTTCTGCGGGGCTAGCCCCATCCCACTCCGCCAGGTCCAGACGGGAGAAACCGGGATAAAGAAAGGCAGCAATTCACTCCTCTCCTGCTTATTATCTAGGGGCGAGCAAGCTATTCTTCTTTGGCCTCTCGTAAAGCTATCGCATCTTCGCTCCAGCAAAAAACCTTGATGTGTCCAGTGAAACTTCCAATTGAAATAGAGAAGAAGATTTCTTAACGTTAAGGTGCATTCACCAGCTTAGGGGAAACTTTAGAAAAGAGAGAGTTAGCTCATAAAAATGAAGTCAAATTGCATAGGTGATGATTTTGAACACGTTCTATCATCTCTAAGGCGATCTCATCTCGTCCGGTAGACATTCCAAGATCGATAAGCTGACGGGCCCACACCACAAAGGCGAACGAAATGACATATATTGTATAATAGATAGAAATCGATACTAATGCAACTGTACAAAAAGTTTTCTAGTGATCCCCGACCCAATTCCCATCAGCAGTATTTTATGGGCTCTCGCCCAACGGAGATTCTTTAGATGTTCCGGGGGCCTGGATGGAATATTGGGGTTCGATTCCCCCTACCCCTCATGATCATGATTGGGTCGAAAGCAGGCCCGGATCATGATCTTTTTTTTCGGTATGCCGCTCCGCGAGAAAGGAAAGGAGCGAAAGGAAAGAAGGAAGTGGGTTGTGGTTCGAATTTTCACCTATTTGTTTCTCTTTTGTTATCAGTCTGCTAGTTTCTTGGATCTTACTCGGTCTTCCTTTTCTATTTGCTTCGAGCTATACGACACTTAACAGTTACATCCAATCACATACACATAAGTTGACCCTTATTCATGCGAATTTGCTTATAATTTTGATTCATATCCTCCTATCCATTTTATTGATCTACTTTAATCTTCCAATTGCTTACTGTAATAACGATGATTCCACATCTTCGGGGGATTCCTGGATCGAAGAAAATTACGGGGGGGAGGCTTCGTCCCCAATCCAGCCTCACCCACATGCTGCTCAGGCTACCACGGGCACCTCGTCTCAACCAGCTAGGCCGTCTCCGTCGGTTGCGAATCAACAAACGATTCCCCTGGGAGAGCAAGTAACCTTTTCTCATCAGGGACCAGCTAGCTCACCCAATCCGCCTTCGCCCTCCTTCTTTTTAATTAATCCTCCATCACCCGCGTGCCAACCTTCTCTTATTAGTTCGGGTTCAGTTTCACAAACGGAGCTTTTTAATAATCTTTCCCCGGGTGAGGGGGCTACTTCTACTCCGGAGTTTACTACTTCGGAAATGGAAATGCTGACCTCCATTTTGCCAAACAGGGCAGTTGAACAAGAGAGTGAGTCCGGGGCCGGGGCGGCACCTCCAGCACCACTTTCGGTGGAAGAGGAAGAACACCTTATAACGAAAAGAAAGGAGGTTAAGCTTATGATTGCAGTTCTGATGCAAATTGGTTTTAAAACCAGGGCCCGGAATGAAAGGGAGATCTTGCAGCTCTACCAATATATTGGTATTGATAGTGAGATGGATGCCACCTTCTTAGAAGAGCTGCTGGAGCACTTAAGCGGCCTACGTAAACCTGAGGGGCATGGTGATGGTGGTCCGCCCCCTTCTCTAAGTCCGAGGTTCAAGAGCTGCTTCGCTGGGTTTACGAAAAGAGGGGTGAAGGGCGAGCTCCGAAGTAGACTTGCTCGGCTGAATGGAACTCAAATAGGAGGGTAGGAGAATGCACATAGAGTACGATACATCGGTGTAAAAGATTGAGTGGGATCTTTGAAGTACTTTTTTTTTAGGCTAGGGAGTTAATTTCACTTTAGACAAGTTTAGCAGCTCATCAGGTAACACGCTTATCCGTCCAACCGGAAAGTGCCTTTGCTTCCCATCCTCTCTCTAGCCCAATCATTTTCTGAAGACGAAGGCAGCAGGACTGCTTCTTCCGCATCTCAGGATAAGAGTTCTGATTCTATTACGAATCTTGTCTACGATTGGAGGGTTTTAACTCTTCCCTTAGAGTGACCCATGTGTAAATTCTTGCCGAGAATCATCCAGATGCTAGGATAGAGGAGCTGAATCCTTATGTTAGTGTGGCTAACGATTTCTTTCTCTGGAATTCTCTCATATCTCTTATTCTAGGAAGGTCTTACCTTACTCCTCTTGTTAAGACCAGTAAAAAAGGGCATACCCTATGCATATCTTTCTAGTCCCATTGTGCGAGCTCAATTACATCGACTCTTGCAATATTGAATTTCTTGCTCTAAAGTTTAATATCCAATCTCGCTAGTTTCAGTTACCTTTTTGGTCTCGACAAATAGATTCAGTGCTAGTTGCCAGTGGTGAGTATTAAGTACTTCCATTCTTATCCTAAGTCTTCCCTTCCTAAGCAAGCCTTTCCGAATCTCTAGGATTGATTCTGTGGGTAATAAAGGTATATCTGCAGCAATGGAAGCAAATCTCCTATGGGATTGGGGTTGAATGGGAGTTCTCTTTATTTTTGGCTCTTCCCACTTTAGAGTTTCCTAATATGTGTTTAAGAAGTCCCTAATCTATTCTATCAGTACTACTAGCGAGCTAACATGCTAACATTAAAAACAGGTATTGATTAAGCTCCTACCTAGCATAATAACTAAATAACTAACAGGCTTAGAAGACTAGCAGTTCTACTAATAGGATAAGAGTGAGTTGGCAAAGGCTATTCTTCTCATTCCTTCCCCTTTTTTTTTATACACCTGCCGGTCCGGTAACAAAGCCTGTCAACCAAGAGCGGAAAGAAACTACGGCATTAACCGAGGTTGAAAGAGCACAGGGAGCCGCTCCGCCAGTTGGCGTGGAGTTTACTAAGCTGGCTTTCTCAGAGGCTTGCGTAAGGAACGAAGTTACTGGCTTGATAACGTACTTATTGATAACTATAAATCCCTAAGCTCTCTTCTTTGCTTACCCACTTGCCTAAAATCTCTATTTGACTAAGCTTTCTCATGTGAGATTTTTGAATTGGCCTGGCTTGAAAAAGTCTCTTTCCCTTGCTGTCTTACTCGAAGGCTTGAAAACTTTCTTGCCTTAGTGCTTACCTACTGTTTTTCCAAAGAGGTGAAGTATGAGGTACTGCAGCTCTGGCTTTCCTGGATCGCTTGTTGTTTAATGCTTGTTTTAAAAAGATTACAAACTTGACTTCTTTGACTGGCTAACTAAAAGCCTAGTTTTTTGCCCTTTACCCTGCTATCTCTGCTTTAGCTTATTTATGATATGCAGCTTCCGCTCGGAGGCAATAGAAGATTTTTGACTCATCCGTCCAAAAGAGACTCCAACGGGAATTTCTACTCCTTCTAAAACCCCAAGGAAGGCAACTGGCTCAATAGCAATTAGCTCAAAGGTTCGGACCCCAGGTCCTTTCCAAAAGAACCAGAGATTCAAAAAAAGCCTTAGAATTTACATTGGCTTGAAGGAAACTAAGTCGCCTGTCCCCCCGGGAACTCAATAGCATGACCCCAAGAAGGGCAACTCCAACAGTAACTGGATCGTAAGAAAATGTACTATTACCGCCTGGCAAGAAAGTAGATCGCATTACGTTCAAATGGTTAAAAGGACCTATTAAGCATACGGCAACTACGACTCCTCCAACCCCAGAATAAGGAATAGAGATACTTCTTACACTAGCTTGCTTTACCCTACTTCTCTTAAGGTTGCTAGATTCTGATGGCTCTCCTAAGTCAGAAGTGAGGTACTCAAATGCCGGCTTGAAAGAAAAGAGTCCTTTTACCTTAACCTATATGGCCTGGCTTGCCTTAAGGAACGGAGTCACTCGCTTTCTAATAAGCAAAGAGAGGAACTTCAAAGGTTATGGTAAGGGATGGAATTACTCACCCTAATCAGTAAGCAAGGCGAGCACCAAGGGCTTAGATTATGGCATCACTCGAACTCGCTTTAGTTGATGGACCAACTCTACTTCATCGCACCTTCTTACCTCTTCCCTGGCCACCCGCCATCGTTACCTTCCTTGCGAAACTGTCTACAGCCGTCAACAAGCTTCGAGGGCTTCTTTCAGAATTCGATGAAAAAATCTAGTAGTCGTCCTGGCCTACCTGCAGCCCATACAGTCTCCTCACTTAATAGACATCGAATGGCCCCCTTTCTGCTTGTTGTTGCTACTTCTAACGAGTAAGCTAGCATACGCTTAGCCCTCGTTCCTCTTATCCTGCTCACGATGCTGGACCCTCCGCATAATCATTGATTATTGACTTTTCCGTAATATTTGCTGCCATCGACACCGCCCCTTCCCTTCGTTCAGCTCTTCGCCAGTCGACTATCGTCTCACCTATCCAGTGGGTACCCTTCCCCTGTTGATAACCTGGCCTTGGAACTGGCCGGTCTGCTTTGATCTACGCGCACTATCTTCCTCGTCTCCTTCTGTGGGTTCTTATACTTATAGTATGACCTGCCCGGTGCTAGGGTTTACCGGTTGCACCTTTGTGACATTCTCCTGTCGCACTCCTCCTTCCGGTGCCCTACTCTACCACATGCAAAACAGATTGTAAGGAAATTCTCATACTCGACCAAGAAGACCTTGCATTCCCATTCCACCCGTCGAAAGGGGCTTCGATAGATCTATTTCTGCACAAAGACGTGCAAACTTTCCTCTTGTAGCACAAAACGTATTATGAGGAATTTGGATAGGATTACCTAGCCCTAGGGAGATATAGTAATTCCTCGTTGTAGAATTCGTTCCGGTACTCGAAACCATGCCACTGTAGTTGAGATGATGGTGTCTTTAGATGGAGCCAGGTTTCCATTTCCTAACTACTAGATAATGTTCATTGATGATCCAAGGCCCTTCAGCTAGGGCTCGGATTCTTGCTTCTTCATCCTCCATGGATGTAAGTCCAGTCAGTCAGTAGCGGTAGAATAGTCCGATTTCCTAGCGAAGGAAGCCCTCTCGCTTTTCCCACTCGCTGATAGGACTGACTGACTAATAGGATCGGAAGAACCGGAAGACTGACTGCTTGGACTATCGAACAGCTGTTGGTGGGGAAGAATCTCCTTTCCCTTGATTGCTGCGGGCCTTCATTGCTTAAACTGGACAGGCTTGGACCCCGAGAGGGGACAGACTACCAGGACTAGTGACATCCGCGTCCCCGAAATCCGTAACTAAGACTTGTAGCTCTTCTTTTTCTAGCTCTAACTAATGAGTGAAACTAGCCCGTTAGGCAAGAGTGAATTCCCTTCTTTCACAGTGTGCGAGGCGGTTAAATGCCAAAGAAGTTAAATGGAAATGGATAGTGGTAGGACTAAGATGAGGAGGAGATAGTGAACTTCCCTTGGATTGACTGCATTTTTGCATCCCTACACTCGAAGGAAGAAAATGGATAAAGGAACCACAAGCCTTAGCTTGAAGCCCGAAAGGAACTCTGGTCAGAGTTCACTCTGACGTAAGGCCTTCGATCTAGTGGAATTAGAATTAGTGGACGACTTTGAATGCGGAGTAAGAAACTACGGCTTTTTTTGATCGACAACTTGCTAGTCGACAGAAGGGGTTTCAAACTCGATAGCTTTCTGGTTTAACTAGTTTCTGGAACTCTGATAGCACCTTATACTTAAAAAGTCTCGAAAATCCAGACTTCAATCTGGAATTCTCAGTTGGAAGAGAGGTAGTATACCGGGCTAGCAGGACTGAATGCTTAGTAAGCTACCCGGGTAGAGGTATGTGGGAAGGAAGTCGCTGGCTTAGAGATGAGAAAACGGATTAGTAGTTCTATTACATAACTCGGGCTGCTTGCTTACCCGCTCACTCGAACAAGAACTCCAGCTTAGCCCTAGCTTGAAAAAGCCAACTCACTTCGCCTACACAACCAAGAGAAAGAGAAGTAGTTTACTTTCTTGCTTAGCTCGAAGATGTCCACATTTTCCCTATGGGAAGGGTTAAAAGCTGCTTGAGTACCCTATAGAAGGTGGGGAAGGTTAGCGTTGAGCCAACTGCTCTGGTAAAACACAGGCGTAGAGACTCCGTTACAACGCTTTCTCCTTAAGAGAGGGGTCTTACCGACTACTCAATCTTTCGCCCCAATTTCAAGCTTTGAATGAACTTCGAGGAACCCGAATGCCTTTCTTTCGAGAAGATGCTTTGATGGAATTACCGATCCAAGCCCAATTTTATCAATAGTAAAGATACCCACGATTTTGACTGCCTTAACGGAATCATTATACGGCTTTGGCCTATAAAGGGATTCACTAGTCTGTTTTTCCTGGGATTTCGTAGTCTGACTTTGGAGGCTTTTTCTTCTTACTTTCTTTTGACTTTGGAGGCTTTTTCTCAGACTTGGACTTCTTTACCACAGGCACCCATTGACCAACTGGTGGCACAGGTACTTTCCCCGTCTTTTTCTTCTGTGTCAGTGTGGTTCTTTCTCCCATGGCTAGGATGTTTAATGACTCTCGGGGGAACACAAATCGCTACCTGGATTTACAATGACTCCTTTCATAGGACTTCCTCAATTGAACCTGGCGCCCGAAAGAAGGAAGCGTGTGAGAGATCCTATTATTATACTGAATTTCGATCTGGGGCTGACGAATCTTTGCTTCGTCTTGCAAAAAGGCTTTCAGGTTTTTCCCATCTGTATTCCACTACGTCTTCGGGAGTCGAAGCAAGGCCGGAGTGAGATGAGCGTAGGTTAGGTCACTCTCAGTAGTCTGTTTTTCTAGAACCATGGATTTCGTAGTCTGACTTTCTCCAAAACATGAGATCCAAGAGAGTGCCCGGTCATCATCATTCCACTCCTTCATCCTTCTGTCCCAGAGCATACTTATTCTATATATCAAAATAAAGAAAGTCTCATCCGTATTAATAAATAAATGAAAGTAGATTTCCATTCTTATTCTATTTCTAGTTACCGCTCTCTCTGTGGGAACAGACTTTTGCGATTCGTAGCATCTGAGATGAGAAGGTAGACCTTGGTCCTCTTATTCAAAAGGAATGGAGAGACATATTCAAATTAACCGGGCTTTTTTCACTCCTCAATCATTGTAGTGGGAATACCCGGTATGAGTAGTCAGGACTTTAAGGGTATTTACTCTATGGGATGTCGGGTCTTTCGAGATGCGAAGAATAGCGGAGATAAAAGGTCGTCCCTTTACTCTATTCCTGACGGTAGGACGGATACTGAACTAGTGGGAGGCCTTACGAGGGCTAATCTACTACTTGACTCACGAGTTGCTCAATGAATCTGTTGATTCGGAATCACGGGATCGGTAGATGTCACAGAACTTGATTAGTTAGAAAATGATTATGCTATCGTTCCTGCTGGCTATCGAGAATCAAAAATATGAAAGATAGAAGTGCCGGTCAGCTAGTTATGTAACATTGGTATAATAGATTTGGGATAACTTCATATAAGGAAATTCTCTCTTTTAGGATTTTGGAGGATACCTCGTTGAATGGAAAGGGATAAGAGAAGTCGTAGAAGCTGGAACCAACCTCGTTATGACCTTGGGTGAAGGCTTCTAGTCTTTCTTAGTACTTCTATTCGGATGCAGTAGGTTGGTTTTGGGGCGAAGAGCTGAACGGAAGGGAAGGGGCGAAGAGCTGAACGGAAGGGAAGGGGCGAAGAGCTGAACGGAAGGGAAGGGTCAGATCTTGAGTAGTTTTGAATAGCCATTCACGGCTGTTGCTGACGCATCTGACGATGGCTCGCCGCCGTCAATATTTGTAGATCAGTATCTACGTTTTGAATTGCCATTCACGCTTTACTATGAAATTAAGTTGCGGTTGAGCAGATCTTTCGTAGTTTCGAATCCCGTCGGATAGTCTGGCCCATCAGCAGTATTTTGTCGTAAATTGCCCCAAAGGCCCAAGTCTGAGTCCAAGGCCCATGGAGCGGTATGCGTTCAAGTGGCTGGGTAGGAACTGAAAGTGGTAGTTTCGCACACAATAGTTATTGAGAAATGCGTTCAAGTGGCAGATTCATACAGTTGCATTAGGGAAGCCAAGGTCTTCGTAGATAAGAAAGAACTAGAAGGTCCTCGTAGATAAGAAGGAACTAGCCAAGGTCTTCGTATTACTCCAATCCAAGGTCTTCCACCATCACCATCGCATCGTGTGGAAGAGGCCGAAGCCATCTTTCAAGTTCAACCATCGGAGCCTTAGCCATAGCATCTCAGCCCTGGTAGGCGGACTCAGTGTAGCTCTGACTTGGATTCTCTAACTCTGCTCTAATTCTTCGGACTAATTCGGAGCCTGAAATAGGTGCCGAACTCCTTCTAGGCATAGAACTTTTCCGTCTAATATCAATCTTTCGATGCATAGTACCGCAGTCTAATTATTCCATATGTGTAGTACCATCCGAGCAGTCTTATTCCTCCATGTTCCGTACCTTCCAAAGCGGTCTTCTCAGTCCATTCTTTGCAAGGCACCTTTCTGACGTCGCTGTCGCTCCCGTCGTTGTCACGGCAGACTATAATAAGTAAGGATAGGCTCGACCCTAAGGGCATCTGACGATGGCTCGGTTTGGGCAGGGCCGTCACGTCAATATTTCAAGATCTTCGTAGTACACCATGTTATTTACGACCTGTAAGATTGACTCGACAGAGCAGATTACAGCGTGAATGTAGGGCCATAAAATACTGCTGATGGGGACCTCTCAACATCATTAATAATTTGACTCGACTTTTTAAAAGAAAAATCTAGTTGAAAGTAATACGATCGTAGTATTAGTTTTTCATGTCCATTCACGCAACTATACTGGTAATTATCTGCTGAGGGAGAGAGTACAACAATAGTCTGGGTTTGGGAGTGGGGCATTCCATAAGGTGTGATAACGACGGGCTCGTAGATGGAGCCCTCAAATAAGGATAAGATATAACCCACTCTTTTTACATAAAGATCTTGTATCCTACACCATCAAACTTCTAACAGGACTGTGATCAGCATGACAAATCCTATCACTCTATACTTCAGTTCTGCATAAAGAAGATGGATATCCTCAGAGAATCCTATTCGATCGTATGGAACTTCTCTTTCATGGGAAGGAACCCTCGTGTATAGAACGTAGGTATGGTTTCCAGCTTTTCTTTGATGAAAAGTGACTAGCTTGTTCACTTCAAGAGCTTCTCTTTTTTCTTTTCTCCTACTTTCTCGCTTGTAGTAGAAGGATAAGCAAATGAGTTTTCCTTTCCAGCATTCTATCTCCCTTCCATCGGTCGCATCTGCCCTGTCTCAATCGGTCGAGCTGTATCGGTCAACTGTAGGAAAGAGGCCATCTTCTTTCTTTTGGTAAAGGTCAACGGTCCTGTGAGAAAGCATTAGAAGGCGAGAAAGCCGGAGCGCGCGTTCGCGCTTGTAGTTCTGGTTAGCTAGAGCGGGAACAAGAGAGGCGGGGGCTATGACCAGAGCCCCCATGGATTGAGACTCCACCCCCCTGTTGTCGATCCGCCAGCACCCGCGAGGCATTTGAACCGGAGCTTTAATTTGAGACTCGGGCTTCAGTAGCCGATAGGAGGCATAACTCGTTGACCATGCAAAAAGACGGGGGCAAAGGCTCGGGCTCAGATATCAATAGCAGCCAGCCTGTGAATCCAATGCCAGTTGACCGTGTGAAAGAAAGAGATCCCATTTCGAGCGCGGTCACAGAACCACTACGGGATAGTCCGTGAGACAAGATCGGGATCCAGATTCATATCCCTCAGCCACTAGTGGAAGACCTTTCAAAGGAAAAGGTTGGTTGGGAGCGGGAGGGATACAGAAAGAGTAGAGAGAGGGGCGAGTGATTAGAGTGAATGGCTAAAAAGAAGCAGATTATTACCAGTATTATTGCTAAAATGGTGAGATCTTTCGTAGTTTTGAATAAAGCAACGGGAAGAGAATCAACTCACTAAGCTACGGAAACAGAAGAAACTTACATAGCGTAGGGAAAAGAATCAACTCATATTGCAACCTACACTGATTCAACTCTTTCAGCACCCGGAACAGAATCAACCAAAGAGCCTCCGAATCAACTAATTTGAAACCCTCCGGACAGAAAGGCCTACTCCTACATTCAAGGTTCGGTTATTACATACACTCGACCAGCTTAGAGGAACGAACACTTCTAAAAGAAGTTATGCTTCCTCTCCCGCTCCTGCTGGTCGAGTACTTCTAAGGTAATTGAAGATCTGATATAAGTTTCATCCCCACTGGCAAACCCTAGCACCTATTCTTGAGGGTAGTACGGGACGAGAGAGTTGGAGTGGGTTTCAAGTACATTTGCTTATACGGACTCTACCGGGAATCATAATGAATCCATGGAGCGTACTTCTTTATATAAGTTCACTCTTAAGGCGGAAGTACACCCTCTTTAAAAGGATAAAGAGGAAGCACAAGCAGCCCAGGAAAGTTAAGCAACTGACTCGGGCTCATTAAAGGGAGCGTTCTCCAATCTTTCATATGCTGCTCCAGTTTAAGTGAATGGTTCTGGTGCCCTCATTAATAGGAAAAGAAGCTGCAGCAGCCGTTCATGGTAGTTGTTCTCTTGCTTTTCATCGCTTTATCGGCACTACACTTATGGTTTGAATAAGCAGGTCCCCCTACGAGATCAATATCTGGAATTCCTAGAGTCAGGTACATAAACATTATCTTAAGAAGCCCCATACGAGGAAAGGAGAACAAGAACCGGAAAACACATATTATAAGTATAAGCAGGTGCCCTTTCGGTGCCCTTAAGTTCAAGTTCATTTAAAAGGCACTCTGACAATCACTCTTTTAAAGGCTTCGTGGCCGCGGACAAAACGTATAACTTCTATAGTCAAGGTCCCCAGTAGAGTTCTGAAGAAGGGAGGGAATGTTTACCCGTTGCTGGCTCAGTTGCTGAAACAGATGAGTACCTCTTATGATTTAGAGTGAAACCCGGGCATAAGAGTTTGATTGTACAAAAAGTAGGTTGCCATGCTCTAACGCCCTGCCCTCTAAGGCTCAGCTTATTGGTGTCTGTTCTCCTTCTGTTAATTCCGGAAGTGATAGGTGAGTTGTACTCGTAAGGGAAAGAGTGACTTATTAACTCGTATGGCACTATGAAAGACCCTAATTAATAGGATATTCAGCAGCAGCAGCCGGCTTATAAGAACAGCCTTTTCCGAACCATTAAAGAAGATGAGCTGCCCGTGCCCGTTCTTCAGCTTCCCGTTCCCTTTTCTTTTCTCCCCTTTAACCCCGACCGGATGGGAAAAGAGTTATTTAAGGCTCCGCACCTTGAGTTCAAACTAATATGCACGGTTGTAGTTTGGTAGATTCCTGACCGAGTGCTTTTCGGTGCTGCTTTTATAGTAGAATCTGTCCTGTTAGTCTGAGTCCCAGTCCAGTCCTTTTGATTAGTCTCATCGGCTCCCCATGGGTAGAGAAGGATTTAAAGTAGCTCGCGGGAGAGGGCCGAAGTGACGGGGGAGCCCGTCAGGGGGAGGGTTTCTTATGTGACAATGAGGTCCTTCTTGCAGTTTTTAAAAAAGAGCTGGAAAGATGCAGTAATCGTCCCCTCTCGCTTAGTTCTAGGTATTCATACATCGAGGCCTTCTGGGAATTCACCTTATGTATGTGGTTCTATGGCAAAAGGAAGCGGATATTTGCTTGGCAGTCCCTGGTCGAATCCTAATTGTAGCCCTACACGATGAGGGTTGTACCGCAGTCGTGAATGGCTATGAAAAACTACGATACGATAAATACTGCTGATGGGGGTAGGCCGTGGGGGTAGGGTACTCAATTTAGATTTTCTTACCTGATTGTTCATAATGCTGCTAGTTCAATTTCCTTCGACAAATAAGAAATAGAAAGAAAATAGTATTACGCAGTGCGGGAGTACATTGTTATGAATCTTGAAAGCCTTGTCATATACTTCGGGGCCTTCTACTTGCTTGACCCCTGAGAGCCTCCAGACATGGAATTGAATGTTAATCTCTTCCGCTGAGATCGAGCTTACTCTATGCCATCTAT
The DNA here is from genome assembly GCA_037833815.1 of Zingiber zerumbet. Taxonomy (NCBI): domain Eukaryota; kingdom Viridiplantae; phylum Streptophyta; class Magnoliopsida; order Zingiberales; family Zingiberaceae; genus Zingiber; species Zingiber zerumbet. Next base: position 151,014 of record JBBMJZ010000028.1, read on the forward strand.
CTATCCTAGAAACCGATGCGCCTCTTGAATTGCTCAGGGATGCTCTTCTATTCGGCCCCCTCTTAAAATGGAAGCCAGCACTAGAATCCGGAAAACCGCGTCGAAATCTATCGACTATAGCATGAAAGTCGTTGTACAAGTGAGCTAGAACCCCAAGGGCAACTTGAGTCCCGATATGATGATGTACAGCTATGTTGAAGAAGTGCTCTGAAATGAGACTTGCTGGTGAAACTGTGATAATGGATCTATGAAGCCAATATACGAGAAATCCTAAATGCCTCCGTGTGATGCTGTCAGTGTCTTTGCTATGCGAGCAGAGTACAGACTCCTTTTTTCCACGTCGCTATCGCACCGCAGCAGATTACAGCGTGAATGGCTCCCTCTAAAAAACGTCAGCAATCTTTAGTCTACAATATAATCTAATTTAGAATTTTTCTTTTATTTTATAGTTATGAAAATCAATTCTATTTTTATTTTAAAAAGTCGAGTCAAATTATTAATGATGTTGAGAGGTCCCCATCAGCATTTATGGCCCGTTTTAATTTCGCAATTAATACTGGTAATAATCATCGCCTAAAAATCGCCTAAAAATGACATCAATCATATAGAAGACCGATAGAAAGAGTCATTTTCGACTACTTCCCGCCTAAAAATCACATCATATACTGGAATCCTGCACTCTCTCTACCCAGCCCATCACCGAGCTACACAGGAACGCACAAGACAACACCGGACATAACTCCAACACAGACAGCCACGAGCTACAAGACACAAAAACAGACACAAGGTAGGTAGACAGACCTTCTTTATTGACTGACCGGATAGCTTTAAACGGGGCATTTGTCGAACCCGATTACAATTATTGATCAATGAGGACGCGCATCGTTCTCACTCCTACCTTCTCTTCTCTTCTTTTAGGTCTTCCCGCTGTCAGCTCCTTTCTGCTTCCCTTGCTTTGTTTGCTTTCGCTGTAGTCGTACCTTGCTAAAAAACAAGGGTATCAAAGATAGGCTCGACCAGAGAGTTCATGGCTTTGGGAAAGACCATTTACGTATATTTGGAGTTCATGGATACATGAACGACTTGGTGCTAGCTGGCCAACATATAGTAATTTTCTTTGTTTGGATAGAGATTCAAAACTACGAAAGATCTTGTTGCTTGAGAGGTTTTTTTGTTTGAGCCGTTCCATGGGGTGTGATAACGACGGGGTGTTCTCATTCTCAGCCCGGAGTTGGAATACTTTCTTCCTATATGATTGATTTCTAAGTTAAATTCCGGTGCCGGGAAAGACGTATAATAGTAGCGGGTATACTTAATCAAGTCTTCCGAGTTCAGGAGATTCCTTATAACACAACATATAAAAATGATTACGAAAATGCAGACTATCCCGGTTCGATTGAATTAAGATTCATTCCGTGTATACTCATGTAGCAGGCTCAACTCGTGGAAGACCGAGTTGTAATACCCCGCCTCGGTCACCATTCCTAATATAATGAAGGCACCGATTAAGACCGCCAAGGTTGCCGCTCTGGACTTCCGTTCAGTCAAGCCTATGAAGCCGAAGCGGCCTTCTTTATTGTTGAGGTGCTCCGCTACCTGAGCATGTATCTGATTCGAACAATTGCATGAGTCCCCTGGAACCCTTACCGAGCACACCCCCTCATAAAAGGTCTCCCTAGCATAATTTACCATTTCATTGTTTAAGCACTCGGTTGGGCTTGAGAGCATGGCGTTTGGAAAGACGGTCCACCATAAATCAAAGCCAAAAGAAAGGCAAAAAGAGAGATACAAGAAATGCCTTGTTATGCGCCTTAATCTATCATCGACTGAACCCCACCTGCCATTTTCTTCTTGAACCCTCGTGCACTGCATCGCCTAAGCCAACTTCTCGTTCGGGAGACAACCTTTGAAAAAAAAAGCAGCTGCTTTCCTATGAGCTTTCTCTTCTCGGCGAAGGGTCCCCCCTACGCCCCAGCCTAAATTAGCTATAAGACTTCCAAGCGTCGCAGGATTTTTTTTCGCCAACAAACTTATTGATAAAGGAGTCCGACCTGGCAAGGCTAGCCGGATTCATACTAGAGTTGACGACCTTATCCACAGGAGAAGGATTAGGACTAGTTGAGGATCCAAGTTTGAATTTGAACGGCTAGGTATTGATGTTGATGGGAGCCTTTTCATTCCCGCGGATGGGTTCTTTAGTTCACTACCTTTGCGAGTACCAGCCGTATTTAACATCGTAACAATAAATGTTTTTTAGTAGTCCAAATTGAAGACCTTCTTTCTTTTTAATTCTTGCTTAGTGAGCAAGCTATAATTAAAAAAGAATGTGAAAGAAATGGGGGATAGGTTTAGTTTTGCCTACCACAAAACAAAGAATGGGAAGAGCCTGAAAAAGGCATGGGAGTAGATGGGCATTGCTTGGGCTTAAGTAAAGACTGGCTACCTCGTCGATGAATCCCCCTATTCAAAACATACCCATGTTTGGCGTATTGGCCTGTAAGTCACGACCTTTTCCAACCAAACCATGGTTTTCGAAGGAACACACTCTACGACGCAGCAGTTCCACCGATTAACCTCAGCACCTGCACTCCCCGTTGATAATTGACTGTTTAAGCTCCCTACTTCTCAGACTTTGATTCTTTCTCGCGGTAGGCGGCTCTAAGCTAAGGTTGTAGCCATTTATGTTTCGTTCATCCTTTAATCCCGTGCATCAGCCCTGACTTGCCGGAACAAGCCTCAAAAAAAAATGTTTGGAATACCCCGTCCACAAAAGGCGTCAGTGTCCTGACAGTGCATCTATTCAATTCCTACTTTTTTGTTGTTGAGGTCAAGGCCTAATATCATCATGCTAACGATGTTAGCCAGCTGCCATGATCCTCCTTACCTTATTATCTCTTAAAAAGCCTCTCCCTTCCTTCCTGTTTTTCCCAATGTCTTCCTCCGCTAGTGCGCCTCCACTAGGGCTCGGCAACATCCTATCAATGGCTCTCCTAAACACGGATCCACCTTATGGCATTCTCAAATGGTTTGACTTTAAGACTTTAAGCGCATATAAAAAAGAAATGCAACCGTCAGTTGAGTTTTTTTGACGGTGAACTCAAGACTGGTACAATCTACTTTGATTGAGTCCATGTCAACAGAAGACGCAATCTTGAATGCTGACTTCATTCGTAAGGCTTAATAGCCTAAGTAGTAAAGCTAAAGCGCTGTGCCCTGGGAATGGGATTCTACTTTCCTTGCCAACTGATCCTTCATTGGCGTAAGGTTTTTTTCCTGGTTGAATCAGTTGTATTTGGTACAACTATAAGCTTTTAGCGGACATTGCTTCCTTCGTGCTGCATGCGGTCTTTATCAACTCTTCTTCGAGATTTCCTTTTTCTTCGTAATCTGCCTATTGTTGAATCGGAAGTGATTGCTTGAGTTGAAGAAGCCGTTCCACTCTTGTGAAGCTGTAAGGTTTAGGAAAACGAAGTTTTTTAAAGTGCTTTCTATATTCTATAGTAATAGTAGTAGATCCCGGTGCTTTTTGCTCACCGGGGCTCGGCTCCAAGCTAAGGAAAATTGCTTTTGCAGGAATTTCTATTGAACCCGCAGTTATTGAATCTGTTGGCGGAATTTAGAGTCTTTGAAGGAGTTCACACCGGGCGAAAGGTCAGGGGGATGAAAGGGCTGCTTTATGCTTTTTTTGAGCGACTCCGATCTGCAGATCTTTGAAGGAATAAGCGATCCGTGGTAGTACTGACTTTCCACATCTTTGGGACTTTGCAGTCCTTAGGTCGAGAAATTGGTTATTTAAAGTAAGGGCGAAAAGATCCCGTCAACCTTTCTAAAGTCATTTCTAGAAATTAATCCAATCCCCTAGCGAGCCTACATCTTTAAAGGAAGCTAGTAAGGACAGTAGATGGGTTTCGGCTATGAAAGATGAGTATACCGCTCTTCTGCAGAATAAGACTTGGTCTTTTATGCCATATTAACCTTCTATGAACGTTGTTGGATGTCACTGGGTCTACAAAATGTTGGAGCGTGCTGATGGTTCGATAGAGTGCTATAAGGCGCGACTAGTGGCCAAAGGCTACACACAGCAGGAAGTGATTTTTACTAAACTTTCAGTCTTGTTGTTAAAGCTACTACTATATGGATTGTTTTGTCTGTTGCTGTCACTCGTGGATGGCCGATAAGGCAGATGGATGTCAAAAAGACCTTTCTACATGGTAAGTTGAATGAAGAAGTGTTTTTTTTTTTTAATCTAGCCTTTCTTGCTATATTTTCGGCTACTCCGCTCATTTCATAAAGTATTCTGCCCGGTTTAACGACAGCTACCCAATAATCTGGGGATCCTTTACCCGAACCAGTCTTTCTGTAGGTCTTACCGTAACAGGTTTGTCTGGAAATAGAAATATACGTACCTTTTACTTTTCCACTACGGCGTATGTGTCATTGCGTGGTGCCCTGCTTCTATTTGTCTAGATGGTTTCCAAGCGGGTTCAAGTGCTTTCAGAGCATATCTACCGAAACTAATGCGATTACCTCGAAAAGATATTCCTTTTTTTCTTCCTCTATGTTGTTTACGAAATCTGGTTCTTTTTGGGTTCTAGTTGATGGTTGTTTATCAATTCCATCTCTACTACAGAACTGGACATGAGAGTTTCTTCTCATCCAGCTCCTGCTTCGGCAAAAAAGCCCAATCAAAGAGAAAATAAAAAAGCAATGACTAGACCGGCAGAAGTTGACGTTTAAGGCAAACAAAAGGCATTTAAAGTTAGGAAAGAGTCATTCATGTAATGTCAGCCTAGAAGTTCAAGAAAAATGCATTCTTTTCAGGTCAGAATCTGATTGATTTTGCCCTCCCTCAAGTGGTATATCCTTTGTTAACCGACATGTGAGATTGTATTTTAGATATTGTCTCGCGGAAGAAATGAGAGCATTGACATTCAATCTGGCATATTCTCTTACGAAATTGAGTTCTTAGGTCTCAAAGCCTGATTGATGCGTTGTACCATCCACTGCCTAAAAGAACTACCTTTTGGTAAAGGTAAAGAAATCCTAAAGAAATTCCAGGTAAATTTATGTTCAAATCTCTAGTGTAGTGGCTGCTTCCTCTACAACTACATCATAAGAAGAAGGCAAAAGGGGAAGGCGAACCCGACCTGGCTGACTTGATTGTTTGTTGAGCTTGCCTATTTCCTTGTGTTCTACGCTTTAACTGGAACCAGTGCTTTTAGAGTGACCCTAGGATAAGGCAGGAGGAAATGCTTTCTGGCTAAGACATCCGATCGATCAGGTGAAAACTACTTCTAAGAACGTTCCCGAAAATTGCATAAGATAAGCATTCAGCATCTTGTCTTTGTCTCTTCTTTCTCTCACTGGATTATGAAGGAATTGGATTGATAAGCTCCGCCCAGTAGAGAACGAAATCATTCTAACAACCCTCTCCCTTTATTAAGTAATGCCAGAAAACCAGAAACCAAAGCAGGGCTCGACAAAAGATCAGGACCCACTGAAGCGATTCCTGTTTTAGAGCCGAGTCGCGAAGCAAGAACGAAGGGATAAGCTTATGGTATAGGCAGAAGCCTAAGAGAATGTTAGAGGCGAGGTAAGAATGTTTTGACCACGTTTTTCTTGTTAGCGAACGTTTTCTTCTATTGAATTTCTATTCGGAAGGACTTAGGTGAGTGAGGAATACGTGGTTTATGGGGGCGGCTCCCCCTCTTCGATTAGTTTAAAAAGGCTTAGGCACCGTCCTACCCTGTTCGAGAAGACCGTATGCCCTAGACAACTTTTGAACGAAATTCAATCAATCAGATCAAATATCCACAGCTTGACGTCTGAGTCCATCAACCAAAGAAGAAGAAGAAGCTTGATCGTTCTTGTCCCAGGGTTTCTGGAATCAATATTTCTTCTAAGAAGGGATCGTAGTTAAAAACTTTCAATTGAAAGAATGGATCTTAGGCTGTTGAAGAAAATTTGATTAGGTGAAGATTCTGGGATGGAGGAAAGAGTCTTAGCTTAAGAAGCTAGAAGAAGAGCTCGTGCAGGTTTCCTCTTTTGCTAATAAGATATGGGAGTTGGTCCAACCCAGGATACAATATTTTTTTAGTTAAGGCCTTAGGTGCGATCACCTATTCCCCTGCTTTAGCTTTGAATGGATATCGCTCTGGCGTGATAGATAGAGG
>JBBMJZ010000029.1:0-15590 GCA_037833815.1 Zingiber zerumbet
ACCTTGACTTGCTTTAATCACATTTTTGTGTTCCATAATTTCCAGTTTGACTCATAACTTGTGAATTTATATACATGCTCCAATATCCATACTAAAGGCCCACTAGCACCTGGTTGGTTATCCTACTGGCTTAATGTTCTCTTAACTGGACGTTTGTACATTGCAAATTGCATACTTGCATGCAGATTGATTTTTCAATGTTAACTTGAAATTTTCAAATCCTTTTCCTATGAATTTCTTCTTTAGATATTGAGTTGGGCTAACAAACTCTTGTTTTTCTTGAAGTCTTTTGTGTTATCAATTCTACTTTGATTTAGATAAAACATAAAAAAAATCTCAGAAATCAGAACCTATTTGGTCAGACACTGATGCTTGGGATATGCTGAAATTAAATTGAAAGTCATTTTTAGTTTGGTTCATGTCATGCATGGTGCTGTTGATCTGAAAATATAATTGTGATGTAATAGACATGTATTAAATGCAGAAAGATTCTAATAAAGATGATTAGGAATATACTTAGCAACCATAATGTTATGGCCGTAATAACTTATGACATCACATTTCTAATAACTAATAGATATTCGTTTGAAATTCTTGATGCAAAAGATAGGCAAACATAGATGTTTCTAGGCTGTGTTTAGCCTCAACCATATTTCACTAGTCATGTAACTAGCGCCAGCCTTTTGGCTGCATATACTTTGCAAACCTGGAAAGAGATATTATGAACCTTTCTGTAAATATCTTATTACAATGGAATCTATGATTTATCTGACATCCTAATGGTTAAATACGGGGTTTTATTTGCAAATATTTCTTTTGGAAGGAGATTATGGTGTCAAAGTTATTGCTTGTGAAAAGTATTGTGGTTTAACAAAGTTTTAATATTGTCATGTGAAATGTCCTTTGAAGGATGATATAAGTTTTTTGATTCAATGGGATAGTATCTGTTAACATGCTAGTTGTTTTGAATGCTAAGTAACTGAATGGAGTTGTAGTGGAAGCCTCCTGTTGATTTTGGAGACTGGTCTTTTCTAGTTTTGAAACTTACTTATATGGTATTTCGATTTGCGAAGTATATACACTTAGAATTTAAACTGTACTATTGGACTCAGGTTTATGATTATCTTGAGCACCGTCTAGCAGTTGCTGAGGCTGCACAGAGGTTAAGACTTCCCCTTCTGTCTAAAGATGGGGAAATCAATGAGGAGGAAATAGAGAAAGTTAGTATGATTTCAAGGAGCTCTATTGACAGCACTACAAGTGTAACTCCAAGCACTAGCTCAAATTCAACAAGCTATAATAACAGTTATTCAAATAGCAGTAGCAGTGTCTTGGGATTTCCGGCTCCAGCTAACAGTTCTGATGCTATTGAACCTGGAGTTGGTGGGGTGCCAAATCGTTTTCTTGGAGTAACAGCAGATTTTCTATGGCAAGTCCAACAGCAAAATCCTTCTATGAATGTGGTAAGGCTAACAACCATATATAATTTTTGCACTTAACCTTTTGTAACTGATATAGATGATACCCATATGGGAATTCTTGATTTGTACCTTCTGAAACATTTCTTGAGTATGATTATGTTCTTTTAGGATATGTCAGAGTATCAGAGAACCCTTGTTCGTGAAATTGAATGTCGCTTAGATGCTAAGTGTGAAGCATTAGCTGATATTTTCGCTATGAATGATAATGGTAAGCATTATTCTTAAACAGATGCAAATATTTGAGTACAACTCATTGATGAACAAACTGATTGATGCCTTCAACAGACTCGCCATCACTTAATCAAATTTCAAGTGCTCGGCTTCCAGAGAGGTGATACTTCTTTTCCTATCACTAAGCTTGACTCAGATTAAATAAAAGAGAATGAAAGCCAAAGATGCATATGTTTGAATGGATGGGCTCATGATGGCGATTTAACAAGGATACATAACATGGATGGGCTCATGTAAGCAGGGTCAAGTTTGAATTCAAACTCATGACATATAAGTTGTTTACTATTACTTTGTTCAGATTTGATTGAGTTGCAACTTTCCAAAAGATATAATAGTTAGGTTTTAGAAAGTTGCATTCAGTCAAATTGTAACATAGCAGTAGTGCCTGTTTTTGGCTTTCATTCTCTTTTAGTTTAGTATATGAGTTAAGCTTGATAGCTTCAGAGGATTATAAGCAATATATATGTAAATTGGTCTTTTTCGGTTATGTTCATATTTTTGGTTAGGTGGGGTCATCCAATGAAAATCTTAATAGGTTTGTGATAACTTTGTTAGTTTTGGTAATGGGTAAACTCTAGGACGTTATAGTTAATAGTGAACTTTATTCTTTTTAGAAAATTCTTTTGCAAGTAAAGTTATCACGTTTTGCACAGGGTAAAGTTAATTATTGAAGAGATTGAGAGGGAAGAGGCTGTGTTGTTAGAGGACCTTTATTCGATGGACAGGAAGTTTGCAGAGCACTACAATGTATGTAGCAAGTAGCGCCTTATGATTTTCTCATCCTTTCTCATTTGTGCACAATATATCCTGTCAAGTGGCATCTTTCCTGACATGTTGGTTGGTTTACATCTCTTCACCTTTTTGCATCTGTAGGTCCTGGAGCAAATACTTGGAGTGCTTATCAGGTTTGTCAAGGACCTGAAGTTGCAGCATCAGCATCAATATGTAAGTCTGCCGGAGCGCATAATTCTTGAAAATTGTAATCTATTTAATTATGCTTCAAATATGGAAGATGTTTTTTGTTATATTCATATTCGCAAAAATAGTTGTCTTTTTTCATGATATTTTATTATAAGCAGGATGAATTGAGGAAAACATGGCTTTGTAAGAGGTGTCAGACAATGAATGCCAAACTCAGGTTTGTCTATGTAGTTGTACTAGGCTTGCCTCATTGGAAGTTATCTGCATGTGTTACTCTATTACATAAACTCAAATATTTGAAGTATAGTTCAATGTTCTTACATACTATTGTCTAACTCAAAGAAATCCAATAGGATTTGCTATTTTGTTCATTATCTAATTGTCATCATCTGTCTCATTGTGCATAACATAACTATTGTTGAAGTGTGCTTTTGAAGATGAGAATTTATTCTGTTTTCTCGTGCTTCATCAGGTAATTTTTATGCATTTTGCATGATAGAGTGGAGTTGTGTCAATTCAAAATCTTGTACCTGCGCATATGTTACTGCATTTAACTATTTCATTTTGATAATTATTAAGAAGCTCATTTCTACTTCCTTATTTGTTAGGATTTTAGCCATAGGGTTTTGTTAATAGGATACTGTTCTGATTTCTGCAGCATCTTTCTTGCTTTCCTTAGCATATTGTAATGTTTGCAAGATGGATAGAAATTGTGACAAAATTATAGTTCAGCTGTTTTTGTACTGGTAGACATAATATTACATTGTTACTATGGTTCTTGATTATTTTACTCTATTTGACGGCTATATATCCCTGACATTGTCTCAGTGTTCTTGAACATCTTCTTCTGCGTGACACTTACACTAAGGATTCTGTTCCAGCCCTGCATAAGATACGGTGAATTTAAAAATGACTTCTTAGACCCTTCTTTGTTATGCTATAGCTGTTACCTAATTGCATCCATGCCTTTCAGCAAATATTTATTGGAAGCGACAGAAGAAGCATCCATTGCTTACAATAAAGCGGTATAATTACATCAACCTCCTGGAGTTTAATTTTTTTTTATTATACAGTATCGTGCTTTGTCATTGTTCAATCTCTGTTGCATTCATCTTTCAGGCACATTTGCGCAATCTAAAGAAAAAACTTTCTAGGTTTAAAAAATTGTATTGTATCTCTGCTATTCATTTAAATTTTTTTTCTCGGCCAAATGCGAATCTCTTGCAAAAATGTAAATCATATAGACGCAGGCAGCCTTCTAAATTGAAATTGACTGCTAAGTACAATGGCTAGATTGGAATTTTCCTTTGATATATTAATTAAATATTATCAATTTAATTTGTTAACTGATATTTAAGCAACTTTTGTCAACATCTGTATCCCATCATTATTTAACAGGTCACACGATTACGGGAGTACCAAGGCGTCGACCCACATTTTGATACAATTGCAAGACAATATCATGAGATTGTGAAGGTGCCTACATCTTCCGTTCTTTCAATGCCATTTGTTTTTTGTAGAAGCAATCTCAGTTGCTTAATTTAGTTAGAATGATTGATTTACAGAAACTGGAAGGAATGCAATGGACGATTCATCAAGTAGAAATGGATTTGAAGCGTTCACTTGAGCACTCATCCTAAGTATGATTTTGGTGCTTCTCTTTGCATCACATTAATTTAAGTTTTGGTTGTCATTTACTTGCTCCATAGATTGATTTCCAAGGATCAACTTATACTGTTTCAGGCACAAGTCGACCGTGGCTTCTCGCCAGGCGGAGGTGTTGTTCCTCCAGTTAGAAGGTAGCAATGATCATCGACCACCACTTCCATGTGGGGCGCCTTACCCATGTTATTTGCAAGGATTTTTGGTGTTCAAGCCGTGGTTCTTTTGTGACATTCCATGGCTCTTTACATTAAGTGCTAGTGAAATTAAATTTGTTGTGATTTGCGGAAATTATTATATTCTATCTATTAAATCCTGTGTCTTCTGGTTGTTCTGTGTTTTCTTCGTTCCAATACCTCTAAACAACGCATGCTTCTCCTTTCTTTTAATACTACCTTTGAACCGTCAGAATAACTACCAACCAACCGATCGAACACACAACGCTTCACCAAGCGACGGCGTCGCACCCGCTCGTTTCTACTTATCCGCCCTCCTCCGTGCCGCCGACCGCCTGCAAATATCCTCCAGCCATGAGCATCGGGGGCGGCGACCTTGGCAACTACTACGCCAAGCTACCATTCGAGGATGAGAGCAAGGAGGAAGGAGAGGTGGCGCAGGAATCGAAGACGATCGCCTGCCACGTGTGCGACAGGGAATTCGTGTCGAAGAAGGCGCTGCACGGGCACATGCGGTCGCACCCGGCACGGCGGGGGCGCAGTTCGGTGACGCCGTCGATGGACGAGGAGACGGCGGAGTTGCTACTGCTGCTCTCCAGCTCCGGCGACCCCCGGCATCGGAAGTACCTATGCCACGGCTGCCACGAGGAGTTCGAGACTCGGCACGTGCTGGAGGGCCACCTCGCCAGCCACCAGAAGCGGCAGGGGTACCACGCCAAGGATTCTGGCCGGCGACGAGACGGACGCAGCGACGATGAGGCAGCGGGGCAACCAGCGGCAGCGGAGAGTTCAAGAAGGGGGAGGAAGAATAAAAGGCCATTATTGGACTTGAATAAGCCGCCGTCGCCTTCATCGTCATCGCCGTCGGGATCGAACGATGTCAGCGGAGGGAGGAGCGAGAGCTCGTCATCCAGCGACGCCGGGGAAGGAGGAGGCATGGACTGAGAAGTGGGCGTTCTATTTATCTATGGGACCTGGTCGCATAGTGATGCTACGTCGTCCTTTATGATTATGCGGATGCAATTTGCTTTAGAGCATATATTATAGAATTTTTCTAATAGTCCCTATATTCACATGATTAAATATATTCACTTATTAAAATATCTTACTTTAAATATCTATAATTTCACTATTAAATATATATTTTTTTAATTTTTTAAACAAAAGAGAGTGGTATTTGAGATGGAAAGATATTTATAGAAATATCTCTTCTAAATATCGCCCTTATTATTTTCCAACATTTCGACACTTAGGCTGCATTATGGCCCCTTCAAGGAGGCCAAAGTTGTAAATTCAGACGCACGAGAAACATTCTCCGACGATACTTTCGTACGTCGCATTCCAACGGCTATCTCGGCGAAGCAATGATTTCCCATCCATAAAACGATCCCGCGGATCGCTGACGTGCAAACCAAAATATCTCCCTTAGAATCATGATCGCCTCATCTGGGCCGTCGGATCGCAATTCATCTCATTACCCAAAACCCACCGCCTCCTGACGCCCTTTTATTATCCCTCCCTTTCCAATCTTCCGCCTTCTACCATCGGTCGCTCTCCTTTTGCCTCTTGCTGTTCTGCGCTACCACCGTCGTCAATCGTTCGATCAAGGTATGCCGATCATTCTCCTACTTCTTCCCTTTTTTTTCAGAAATTATATCGATTTTTTGGCCGATCACATGGTGTTTAGTTGCAGTTATCGCCATGAAACGGGGGAAATCGAAGACTGACGCGCCGAAGAAGGCTGACGCCAAGTAAAAAATCGAAGACTAATTCTTCGTATTCCTGTTTTCGATGCATCGGTGATATATAGGGTGTTGGATGCTAGGATCTGATACATGTTTTGTTATAGGCTTGCTGTGAGAAAGGGTTCGGAGCGGCCGACAAAGAAGCCGAAGAATGCTAAGGCCGAGAAGGATCCGAACAAACCTAAGCGGCCTCCTAGCGCCTTCTTTGTGTTCATGTAAGCTCTCTCCTATTCCATAGTCGTTTTAGGGTTTTGGATCTTTGCTGATTACTAATTGCTCGGCAGGGAAGAGTTCAGGAAGACGTACAAGGAAAAGCATCCTAACAACAAATCCGTCGCTGTGGTAAAGTTGCTCTGTCTGTTACTTGTCGATTCTTTTGTCAACTGATTAAATCAAACAAAACCAAACCATTTTTGATTCAATCAGGTTGGCAAAGCTGGCGGTGATAAGTGGAAAACATTGTCCGAAGAAGTAATATTTGATATTTGTTTCTCTTCCACTAAATCAATCTTCCTGTTTGTAAGGGGGGAAAAATAACTAGGTGTGTTGTGGAATTGTTTTCCTTTTCCAGGATAAGGCTCCTCATGTGGCTAAAGCAGCTAAATTGAAGACGGAGTACACCAAGAAATTAGCTACCTACAATAAAAACCAGGTTTATGATCTTTCAACTTGCTTGATTTGGATCAATTTAATGATCAATAAACTGATTGTTATTAGCATTGCCTGAACAAATAGTCTGGTGGAGGAAGTCGCGATGCTGCCCATGTTGACGAAGATGAATCTGACAAATCCAAATCCGAGGTCCATGATGATGACGACGGCGAGGAAGGAAGTGAAGAGGTCTGTAATTTATCGTGATATTTGCTTAATAATCGTAGAAACTTTTATTCAATTGATTTTGTTTTAAAGCAGGCTGAAGATGATGAGTAATGGAAAATTGCAATCATGACTGGTTTGGACTGGAAGAGCGGAACCGAGCTTGGCACATAAAATCAAGTATCTTGTGTGGGTTTTTACTAACATATTCTTAGTTTCTGTTTGTTTGCTTGCCTGGTCATCTCATGTTATCTTCCCTTTGTGCAAAGAATTTGCTAGTTTGATAAAATTGATGTAGTTGATTGATGATATGATCCATCTATGCAAATTTGATCTTTGGTTGCCAATATTAAGGATAAATATAATTTAGATTGTTGCAACTCCCGCTTCAATCAAAGACCACGAGCTTTTGGTACTCCTCTCCGGCGATCGCCATCTCCATTACTGTCCTCGGGTTGAGAATCTCATCTCCTCCTTCCAAGAACAGCTTGACTAGATTCTTGGAGAAGCCGCTCACCAGCGCCACGCCCTTCTGCAGAGAAGGCACCGGAATCGACGTCGAGTCTCGCAGGTTCCAGAACACTATCTCCGGCACTGCTTCCTCGTACCCCGCCTCACGGAACTTCCGGCAAATCGCCTCGTAGTCCGTCTCCCAGGGATTAGCAGACGCCTCGTCAAATTCCATGTCGCTGAACACGAACAGCCGCTTTACCATCGCCTCCGGCGGCAGTTTTCCTTCGACGGCAACCGCGAGCATTTTGTCGAACACCTTCTGGAAGTCCGTGTTCATTCCCCAATCCATATTGTTGATGAACTCGGTTTTCTCCTGCAGTGAATCGCCCTTGATTAGATGCAGCTCCGGGCTCTCGCTGAAAGTGATTACCCGTCTCTTCCATGGATCTTCGCTGAGCTCGGAGATGAGGAGCCCGAGCGCGACGCAGACCTCGATCGGGGTGCCCTGCATGCTACCGGAAACGTCGCATACAGCGATGCAATTCCGCAGGCTACCTGTTGTGGAGAGGTCTTCGATCATCCTCTTCCACTGCAGCTCCGCGACGTCGTCGCCGGCGTCTTTAAGGATCTCGTGGGGGAGGAGTGCGCCGGCGGCAATTTTGGCTTTACCCTTCTTGACATTGTCTTTGTACTCAGCGAATCGGCGAAGAGCTTCTTATAGTTCTTCATTGCAACAGAAGCGACGTGGTTGTAGGGGAGAACACTCCACTGGCCGGCACTCATGTATACCTCCGGTAGTTCGAGTGCGCGGCGCAGAGGAACGAGCGCCTCCCGCCGGAGGCGGTCTCGGACGCGATAGGCGTAGTGCTCCTCCTCGAGGGAGGTGTAATCTGGGTGGGTGTCCCTGGGGAAGAGGCGGCGCGCAACGGCTTCGCAGAGGAGGATGGATCTGTCGAACGATGAGTCAGGGGTAGGGCACCACTTGGCGGCGAGGGAGATCTTGGCCAGCTTTCCTTCACTCAGGTGGCGGAGATCGACGGCGAGGAGCTCGGCAAAGACATCGGCAACGCGATCATGGAGGCAGCGGTAGTCTGGATCACAACCATATCGTTCGATCGCTCGTACCGCCATCTCGGCTCTCTTACTGCGTCGGATTTCCGCCGCCTGCGCCGATAATTCCTTCCTCTTTGCCGTTTCTGCCGCGATCCTTTCTTCTCTCGTTCCTTCCTTCTTTGCCAACTGTTGCTTCCTGCACCGGCGAAGGTATGCACGGTGTTGGAAATCGTGCTTTATACGCGAGGCCTTGGCCTTCGCGCGAGCATCGTCGCCAGCAACCAGCCAATGAAGAATCTCCGGTAAGTCCTTCAGATATCCGAATTCAGAAATGGGCTGGAGATTAGAGGTAAGTGTCTTTGGATGGTGGCGGTGAAGCCACAATGCGGAAGAATAGAAACCCTCACGGTCGGACTTGCCGGTGCCGCGGACGCCGCGGAGGTGGCATATAAGCTTGAGGGCTGTGGGGGCGTCCTTCTCCCATGCGGAAGAGAGGAGCTCCGAGACGGTCGCTGCAGGGGTGTCCGGAACAATCTGGAAGAAGAAGTCGAGGCAGGGATCACCAGTGGAGAGGAAGGTAGGGGAGAGGTTCTCGGTGATTCCCATGGGCGGACGCAGCATGGAGGCGTTGGAACCTGTGTCCGCGAGGCCGAGGCAGGGATCGGTCTTGGATGCCGCGGAGGAAGGAGGAAGGAGGTGGCGAATCTCAGGCGGGCCGAGGAGGACGACCGCTGCAGGAGAAGGAGGCGCCATTTTTGGGAGACTGGAGTCTCCAACACCTGCAGTTTAGTCTGTAGAGTGCAGATGAAAAGGAAGTAAGCGGGGCATTTAAAGAGACCTTGACTTGTTCCGCAAGGAGTTCTTGTAATGGAAGGTTCAAAATATGTGGGCCCTGCCACCGTGGCGAGTGAAACGTCTTTTAGCCTGAATTTATTGTAAATTTTAATATACATCATTTATTATTTTGCCATATTTTACTCCAAGGAAAAAAAATTGTATCTAATAATATTTTAATATTTACTTTTTAATTAAAATTTAATTATACATTGCTTTTTTATTCTTTATATTTATTAGTTTTGTATTATTTTGTTTAAATGATGATAAATTAGAAATTTGGATATATAAAAAATAAAAATATGAAGGGAAAATATGAATAAAATTATTCTTTACAATTTGCTTTTGATAGGTGTAAATTAGGATAGTATATTATTATTTTATAAATTAAAAATGTTACGTAGTTTTCTCACTTTCAATTTATTATTTTAGCCGACCTAGGATAAGACTTATTGTTTCAATTCATTATTTGGCATAGCTGTGGATCAAAGAATGCCATATTCTCGGCCGATTATATGACCGAGCGGCCTACTCGCTCGATCCAGTATGCACTCACTCCCGGATGCCAGTGTGGCCTAGCGGCCCTCCCGCTCGGCACGGAAACAGACAAAAGGCACAAAGGGGACAGCTGGGGATATCCTTCTCGAAATATGTGCCGCCGACAGACAGCATGGTCGACGGCCGGACCGGACAGAAAATCGTACGGTGGAAGTTTCCACTGTCACGTCAGAGATATGCTCGGACGGCTGTGGTATGACGTCAGACACGCTTTTGATCTAACACATCCATTTTGAGGTATGCTTGAGGAAGCGTGCACGCCTCGAGAAGTGTGCATGCGCCTCCTAGGAGTCCTATATAAGGACCCCCAGACTTCGACAGAGGTATGTATTCTCATCTACTATATCTCCTTGCCTTGTTACTCTGCTTCTACTTCATCTCGTTATTATCTGACTTGAGCGTCGGAGGGTCGTCACCGGGAACCCCTTCCCGGCTCAGCTTCATTGCAGGTTCGTCGGAGGTCCACGTCATCAGCCAAAGACAGTAGAGAGCGCTACGTCCCTAGCATCCATCGACTCAACTCTCAGACTTGATCAGCATGTAACAACTAACCATCATGATTGTTATAATGTGTAGAGATGAGATCATATTAATCAACCTTGAATTATACTTCATAACGGTTATAATATGTGTATATGTGCTAGTCAATAATATATTATAGTAATCATGAATTATAGCTACTTCATTATGTTTACAAGAGGTTAATGTGATAAAATGTGACTCATTCATCTCAAACATCTTTCGCTATCGGCCCCGTAGTAAGATGAAGATAGTAATGCACAAGAGGTTAAGATTCCATACAACAAGGATCTAGCGTAAATAAGGATGGTTCAAATATCAAAAATTGAATGGAGGATCTTTTTGATGATTAATAAAATAGAAACGTCGACGAGTTTACTAGAGGTGGTTGTATGTTTAATTTTTGTCCATCTTTGATTTACCTCTCATTATAAATCTATCTTTTAACTCATGGCTTTTGTTTTGTCCATCTTCGATTTTCCTCTCACTATAAGTCTATCTTGTAACTCATAGCTTTTGATGGGCTTTGGGTGGGCTCTGTAAGGACATGATAACTCATGCTCCATATTAACATACAATTATTAGTAATGGGCCGTCAGGAAAAGGTTCATAGAGAAAAGGAAGAGTAGGCTTGGCATAGTACATGGATTTTTGTTTTTTCACAAATATGTGGCAAAAGGTAATTCATTCGTCCCAATACTTCTGTCAACTTGTCCCTAAGTCAATATAAAAAAGGTAAATCATGAATGACTACTAATCATTAGTGCAGATGACAAGACATAAAGGAAAGACATGCTTGAAAGCTAGAAAGTATTTGGAAAGTTTATTCGTTTAATTAATTTCACAATCTGTTTTCCTTCAAACATATTAAATAGAAAACAGATTCCACGAATCTAGTGGCCGTAAATCTTTTTATCTAATTTTATTTTTTTCCCTGAAAATAAAATAAAATAAAGAACACGGCCTACCTTCCATTATAAATCAGCAGCCAAAGGCTCCTGCGCCACAAATGTATGCCAAAGCCTTTTTTTATTATTATTTGATAAAATTATTATTTAAAGAAAAATCTAGTAGTGCGAAAAAGGACGTACGCACTTTGTTGATGTTGGTGGCTGCGTGGCAGAAAAGTGCAACACTTTTCGCATCTAGTGGCCAGAAATTTCTCTCTTTCCTGCCCAATTTCTGTGGTTCCAGATATTTTTTTTTACAGATATTTTTTTTTATCGTTTGATTCAGCAATTTTTTGTGGCTGCAGATATTTTGTGGAGAATTTTTATTCTTCCATCTCCGTCAGCCATTTAATTCTACTTGACATATAAATTTAAATTATTCAATACTAATTAATATTACTAAATGATATTAAAAATATTTTAAAAATTAATTCATATTTTGTAAAATTAAATATAATAATTAGGAGATATTTTGAGCACTTTAAGATTTATTCAAAACTTAACAAATGTTTTTTGAATTTTTCAGAAGTTTTTGAATGGTAAATCTCAACCGAATGAGTTTATTAATGATCATTTTAAGTATTAGAACATGAAAAAAAAAATATTATTTATTTATCAGATTCTTCAATTAATTTTTTTTCTTCCATTATAATTGTAGAATTCAGTCAAAAGTTATCAAGATTTTAGAATTGAGAATGAAAATAAAAAAGATACTGTGAAAGTGATGAAATGAACTACTTATTTATATAGTTTAGAGAGTAACGCACATTAAAAATTTATGTTGGTGTAATCGTTCTTAGGTCAAGATTAACCGAGTTAACTAAACTTATATTGACTCGAACTTAGTTGTGATGTTTGACAATATGTGAGAGATAAGTTAATTAGGTCAAGGGAAGACTGGATACTTACTGAGAATGACCTAATTGTAATTAAGTTAGACTATGGAAAGTCCTAACTGATGTTAGCAATAGACAACTCTAACTAAATGTTAGCCAATGGAAAGTCCTAACTAAAAATTAGGCAAGGATGAGAAGTCGACCAAGTGATTAGTCATAACTGGAGGTTAGGTAAAAGAAGTCCTAACTATAGGTTAAATAAAGGTGAGAAGCCTACCGAGCGATTAGTCCTAATTGGAGGTTAGGCAAGGGAAGTCCAACGGGAAGGTTGACAAGAGAAAAATCCAAGTAGGTTAAAGAGGATTGGATACTTAATGTGAAACTTCAAGTGGGTCAAAAGTTGATCAAACACTTGGTGATTGAAAGTCCAACAGGAAATTAGCAAGGAAAAGTCTAAGTGAATCAAAGAGGACAAGATAAATGATAAAAAAAAGTCATGGCAGGTCAAGGTTGACCGGATGCTAGGCAATAAAAAGTCTCAACAAGTTATGGATGACTTTAGGGTTAGGTAAAGGAACCACCCTAAACTTGGGTTCTGAGTTTAGGGTTGATCAATTGATTAACCTAAAGCCAATTGATTAGGCTAATCAATTGGGAGCATTGTGAGAGTACAGTGAGGGCTAGAATCAATTGGGCTTGGGGTAATTGATTGAAGTGTTTCCACAAGAGCATAGTGAGGTCTGGAATCAATTGAGCTTAGGTCAATCGATTGAGACAATTGATTAGAGTGCTCTTTGTGAGAATAGAAAAATTTTGAATCGATTGAGTCAATCATTAGAAACTATCAATCAATTGGTATGTCTCACCAATTAATTGGACGAATAGAAAAAAGTTGTTCTACAGGTTTTAAACAATAGAGCTAGCGTAACAATCAATTATAGATGAGGTCAATCAATTATGAGACATTGAAATAACCCTAGAAATTAAAGGGGTTTTTGTGGAGTTTCTTCGAAGCCAGTTCTTTAGAAGTTTGAAGTGAAGTGTTATTGCATTTTCAACCGATCAAGAGGCATTTTCCAACAACAAGAAAGTAAGATTTATGTAAAGTTGTTTTTATTCATTGTATTTGCAAGATACCCAAAAAAAAAAAAACCTATTTTATACATAGGATAATAATTTAAAACGATTAAATTGGAACTAAATGAATTTATTTAGAAAAATAAAAAATAATAATTACTAATTAATAAGGAAATAAATTTACAGAATTTATTAGAATTTTATGATTTTTTTATATTTAAAATTAATCATTTTAGATTTTATAGGGATAAATATATAAGAAAAAGTTTGTTTCGGAATACTCTATTTAAAATGAGATTTGTTGGATTTAAATAAATAAAAACAAAAAAGAAAAAAACCTAATTCCCATATTCCTCCAACTCTCTAGTTCGGATCCTCTGTCCCCATTTCTTTCTGTCCCCGTATCCTATTACTGATCGAATAGATCAAATTAAATCTCAAGGATGTTTTACACATCACAAGGATATTGCACACATCTTAAAGATGTTATGATACCATGAGATGTAATCTGATCCGTCCGATCAGTAGTGGAATATGGGGACAGAGAAGTTTCGGGATAGAGGATTCGAACTACACAGTCACATGGTGATTTGAATTCAAAATCTGCACTGGTGATGTGTTTCTGAATGCCTGATTTCCACGCTGATGGCTTCGTCAGAATTTCCAATTGTAAATTCTGCCTCCCCTGCCTTTGCTGCTATTAAATTTAATGTGCCCTCAGTCCCTTCTTCGCTAATGTCACCGGAAGTTTCAAGAATCTAGTAGTCACCGGAACAAATTGCTGTCGGCATAGCCCTTCCAAAACATGCCCTCCTGTCGGCCACAGAGCACCATGGCAGCACCAAACCATTGCCCTTTATGCCTATTCTCTGCAACCACAGTGGGACCTCTGGTGAACTGGCCGGTAGGCACCCTCTTTGATGTACGCCAAGAAGCAGTCCTTTGCGATCGTCGGCACAAAACTCGTTACCACTGGCGGATTTGTGAACTAATCGAATGCACGTTACAATAATTATAAAATTATAGCTACTCTATAATTATAGTTGTTAGATTATATAATTAGAATTATTTGTTTATAACTTTTAAGGCAATTTAGTCTTTGATCTTTTCAATTTAGAATTTAGATTTTCTGATAATTAACTATAAAGCTTTGTATTCTTTATTTCTTATAACATTTATTTAGATTCATTAATAAACACGACTATTTTTTTTTTGCGTCAATTTCTACATGGCATCAGAGCCTCAATCTCTATGTTTTTGATAATTAAATTAAAGAATTGTTAATTTGATCCACAGTTTTCACGGATCGAGCTCCGCTGTTCGGGGCGAAGCCCTAAAAGTTTTTTTTTGGTGCAATCGTATAGTTTTGATTGAGTTTGTTTTGTTTTTACAATACTTGGTTTTGTTTAGTGTTCAATTATTTGTGAATACAATTTGTTCTATCATCATGAGTGATCGCACAAAAGATTCGCTTTAATCGATCAGTGTACGATTAGATGGAAAAATTATTCGTATTGGGCATATGTTATTAAAATTTTTTACGAGGAAAATCTATGTGGGGATATATCACAGGTGTGCGAGTTTAATCTATGGACATTAATGCCGATGATTATGCAAAGTCGTTGGATATTTGAGAGATCGATAGTGTGAAGATTATTACATAGATCAATAATTCTGTTTCACACCCCATTGGTGCTCAATTGACCAAGTACGAGATAGCCAAAGAGGTTTGAGATCATCTGGTAAGATTATACATGTAGTTTAACTTTACCAAACAATATCAATTAGAAGCAAATATACGTGTACTTTGGTAGCAAGATATGAGCATTCAAGATTTTTATTCTGTCATATTGGAAATATGAGACTAGTTAGCACTCACAGAATCCTTAGAATTACGAGTATTCTCAGCTTATGTCATTTGTAGAGAAGAGCAATGTCTGTACCAATTCTTGATGACTCTTCATGATGACTTTGAAGGATTGCTAGAACAATTTTGCATCGTAATCCTCTCCCTTCCGTGTATTCAGTAGTACATGAATTGCTAGCTGAGAAGATTCGTCTTACGTCTCAGGTTGATAAGAGGACTATTGCACCATCTACAACATTTGTTTTTACAGCACCACAGCTATAACGATCCGACCCCTCGGCCCCTTGGGTCGTCTAACTGGCGGCCCAACTGTGACCCCTTATGTCATCGACCAATGACCCTCGGGCATGTGCCGTTACTCACAAGGTCTTCCCACCCATAGCCAATAGATTTTTCCGAACTCACTTGGCT
>JBBMJZ010000031.1:2234-13728 GCA_037833815.1 Zingiber zerumbet
TAAGTTTCAGATCTATTTTGGGACCTATGATTAAATTATGTGTAATGTTAATCATGTGATATATAAATTATATTGATAAATTTTATTTTAATGTAGCACTAATCATGGACATGCTTGGAGCTACAGCTGTAATATGAATCATAACAATTTTTTTTTTTTAAGGTAAATGTCTCCCTGGAGTCACTATTCGAAAATGAAGATGAATAATTATCCATAATTTAACTCCTCTATGTTAGCATAGAATAAATTATAAGATCGAAAAAAAATTTAGATATCTCTATTATAACATGACAATATACACTTTGGGTCTAAATTTTTATAATTTTATTCTTAAGCTTTATCTAAAAGACCTTATGTCAATAGAAATATTTTTTTATATAAATTTATGATCTTTCTATGTGTTTTCAATGTAGAAATTTATTTGTAACTTTATAATCCTAAAATAAATTGACGGATTGCTGGTGAAGCGAATCGCCTTTTTTTTTTTTTTTTTTTTTTTGCCACATGAACATATGATGTGATGTGAATTTGTCGCCCTAAGTCATAATTTCCATACAGTACAGTTATAGATTTATAGTTGTTGTTCATTTGTTATATTAGGCATTAGCACATCGCAATGTTCAATGATCATGAGTACTTTCTTTTTGCAAAAGAATAAACCTAGAGTTCCTTGATGTTGGAGCTTGGATCTCAATTTTCACTTGAATTATTGCAGGTCTATTATTATTATCCATTTTCCACTCTTTCTGATCTGGTTAATTCTACAATGATCTTAGATGGAACATTATTAGACCCCAAGGTTTTGAAGCAGTGATGTGTGTTAGATGAAGCCAGGTAAACTTGCTTCTGCATTTAAAATTTCCTTACAACCGCTACCATCTTTGCTAGAAATTTTCCATAACTAGAATTATTGCCTAAATATTTTATTTAATAGGGTCTTGAAGTTCAAGAATACTCTGAAAATTTTTTGCGAAAGTGTTCCTAGTGATATTGATCTTCCTGGGGTAAGTAGCTACTTAATGTTATCTTTCTAACTGATGTTAGCTAATTTCTATTGTTTGATTACTTCAATGACTCTTTTAAGCGACAACAACATATAGTTAAATTATGCTTTTGAACATTATTATAAAAGTACTAGATTTGTTTCTAGAAACAATATGGTATACACATGGAATAACTTCTATTTCTTATGGAGCATACATATAAAGCTCTGAACTATTTGCAAGTCGATCTGTTGGACATATATCTGTTCGATTCTTCTTTTTAATCAGTATTAACAAAACAAAAGAAGGTATAATTGCAATAGTTAAACTAGAGTTTCCAAAATATTGAAAAAAACTATAATGTTATAAATTTTTTATGCCCATATCAACTAGCTGCATCAGATGTGTGCCCAACTAAGTTACCACCACAATTCATGCTTGTTAAGCATGCAGTTTTAAAGCATTAGGTTATAAATTTATAATAGACCTATGGAAAATTGATAGCGAGGAATCCTCCCATATTTGTGTCACATTGCGATCAAAGAATTGATAAGCTATATGTTTGATAGCCAGACTTGGGTATGAATGTCAAATATGTGTGTGGATCATTGTGTCTGATACGACTATTGTTAGAAACTTTTTCATGTAATCAAGGGTATTGAGTGTCGCTCAAAAGTGTTATTATTTGAGTGTTGACATCCAACATGGGTATTGAAGGACCAAATGAAGGGTATAAATGTTAGAGTTCTATGTAGTGCACTTACTCTCTCACATCTGGACAAAATAGAGGAAAAGTACCAGCACATTCTTATGAGACCTAGTGAAGATTATTGCATGACAGTATGTAAGCAACTATGCTAGCTTTTCCTGTGGGCTAACTTCCTACATAAGCTCTCTAAAAGTTCTTGAAATCTCAACATAATTGGTGAAGAAAATAGTCAAAAATGTATGGTTTGAATCTTCTAGTTAGCTTTAACCTTAATGTCACTTCAAAGTTTAAACATATATGTAACTCACAAACTAACCTTGACTGTGGTGCCATTGAGGTGCACCTAGATGTTTGTGCTTACGCAATCAGTTTTTTATTTTTTTTACATCTCTGTGTACAATGGATCCTTCCTCGGGACCCCGCATAGCGGGAGCTTCGTGCATCGTGCTATCCTTTTTTTTATCTCTATGTATCTCTTGGATTTATGTAAAGGTTAATGTGATATCCAACATGGGTAGAATTCCTCTCTTTCTTTCTCTCTCTCTATATATAAAATTAAAGTATCTTATATTGACTATCTTAACGTTCAAGACATTAATTATTTTATTTTAGAGATTTATTATTGCTCTAATCAAGCTTTTCTTATCCAAATTAACAGTGACAAAATCATAATGGTCGTATTTAAACATGAGGCAAGCTCCATGTGAATTCAGAATGTACAATTCAGAACATTGTCGGATTGCTTAACATTGTTTCCCCTACGTCTCACTAAATATCTTTTTAGACACAAAGCACTAAGGTAAGATTTCAAACTTCATTTTTCTACATTATATGGATCATATTACGCTTAATTTGATGTTATGATTATGGATTTCTAGTGTCACGTATTTTCTACTAATCAGGTAAGGTTTGACAAAGTTTTAATGACCCCCTTTCTTCTTCTTTTGGTTCAAAATCTGTGTTGCTGGAAATTTTGAAAAACTGCTATTGCCTTGGGGACACTAGAAGGAGTTGAGGGTTGAGAGGGGGTGCTGCTATGTCGAGGAAAAAGGGGCTGGTGTCAAGGGGGAGGGTTGCGTTGTTTTTTACTGAAGTTCTATCAACTTTTGCCTGGAATTTGATGTTGAAAATTTTAGAAATCTGTACTATTGCCTTGGGGGACACTGGAAGGGGTAGAGAGGTTGAGAGGGAGTGCTGCTAGGTCGAGGAATAAGGGGTTGGAGTCAAGAGGGGTTGAGCGAAAAAGGGTTTGATTAGCCAGGGGTGTAGGGGTTGGGAGGTGCATGAGGGCGTATGACCGTGGTTCCTAATACAACATCCGTATTTTTAATATTTTTATTTAATGTTCATGTCTATCATAACTTTTAGTAAGATTTTGGATGCATGAAAATTTAACTGTATGTTTAGCATACAAAGTAAATTATCTTATTTTTTACAATGCCAGATTCTTTATCTAATCAGAGGAAAAAGGTTGTGGGACCCGACGTAGAGGATATCGGTGAACACTACCAAACCTAATATTAGGATAAAAGTTTGGTCACACGAACAGAGATTGAGGAAAAAGGAGCTACATTCAATGCTATGAACATACTTAAATTTTTTTTATTATGAAAGATAATGTTTAATGTTAACATATTATAGTTGATGGTCAATGGGACTAAACGTTAGTAAGGTTTAGATTTTTTTTTTTCAAAGTTCAAGGTATTTTCATAATATAAAAGTATGTGAATGTATGTTGATTTCTTGCTATAAAATATTTGAATTTGCTGAGTCTTTAACTCACTAGATCCATATAGTGTAGGTAACGAGAAGACGGAGGGGTCTTAATGAATGAGCTAACTCATATTAGGCAGTGCACATCCGATGATCGTGTCCTTTTTTTCAGTTTAGGTTAATTCTGCGTTGGGATATTGAGTTTGTCTCTTTTTTTCTCTCCTAAGTCGATGATGTAATTTGGTTAGATGTCTTAGAATCTTTGTTTAGGGTGGTTGCACTTCCAGGTCTTCTGGTGTTAAAGTCATATAGTTGATTCTAATTTACAGACAAGACTTTGTTTACTACTTTCTAATTGAGCATTGCTTTTGAAATGCACGACAATTGATTTGATTCATCCAACCTAATTTATTTATCATTGATTCAGCTTGTTATGGAAAGAAGAGTTTGTTCGGCTTGTTTTGAAAGCGGTAAAAGGAAAAGTTTAGGGTCGTTTCACTTACAGTGTCTTTTATTGCAACAAAAGGACCCGGACGCCCCACAGTTCAGCAGAATCAAGTTGGCAATATTACCCCAAACAACACAAATCTGCTAAAACCAAATTTTATGTTATTAGTCCTCAAACATGCCTTCGTCTGACATGCTGGGAGATTCGGTTCCATTTACAATAGGCTTGTTTGCAGAAAATGAATGACTTGAGTCTTCAAAAATGCTATAGTCGAAATCTATACCGTCGTCATCTTCATCCTCATCCTCGTCATCCTCAACTTTTTTTCCTGTAGCCTTGGACTGTGCTTCCCGACGCATCCTCTGTTCAATGGCTTCCTCATAGGACATCTCGTACCAAACAGTTCCTCTCCCAACAATGGATTTGTTGTGTTCTTCTACAAGCCTCTCCTCCTTGCTCTTCTCAGAGTTCTTAGGTTCCCCCCAATAGTCATACCGATACAAGGGGTTTGTCGGGTCGTACTGATCTCCAAAAATATTTTTGTCATCTAGGTATCTTCCAGGCTCCTCCACTGGGAGGCCAAGAGCTTTCCGGCTGCCAATGAAGTTTATGACAATGTAATTAAAAGATAATGTCATAAAAATATATTAAATACATAAAAATAATTCATATAACTCAAAACTATAATATTATAACAGTCATTAAATTAACCTTAATAGAATTATAAGTAGGTATTGTTACAAGTAATAAGCTTGGAATTATAAGTAGGCATTCTTACTAGTGATAAGCTACTATATAATAAATGTTTGGTACAACTTTATTTCCAATTATTTCTATGAAATTCTAATTTAACTATGAAAGAAATGTATTCTTGTTTGTGCATACAAACTGAGTAGGAGGTGATGAAAGGGGCAAAGTTAGCTGAAAATCATCTCGGCAAGGTCCAGTCATGCAGATTTTAGCACAGCTAGGCACCAAGATTGTACTGTTTTAGGATGAAACTGAAACCAACACATGTACTGAAATTTTAAATATTAGAATAATCTAAGTAAAGAAATAGCTAACAAGTAAAACATAACGATGATTCTATAGAGTGTTATTCAGAAATGAAAATGCATACCAACTGATATCTCTGATAAGGGCTTCCCTTTCTTCTAGTGATCTACGCCAATGCATAAGATCATACTCATCCATCTCCACATTTCTTCTCATCTTTGAATACTCATACTCTTCTCCTCTAGCTTCTGCTTCTTTCTTCAATTTGTTGTTAAGCTGGATGCAACATATCAATGTCTCATTTGCACTAGCATAACCATGCAAATATACTTCTTATTTCTAAGGAAAATAAAAGACAAATAGATCGATATAGACACAATCATCAAACAACTGCTCGCTCCCCTGCAATATTTGACTAGCAAATCCAATATATCAGAGAAAAGAAAATGTTTCCTATCTATACAAATTGTCATTCTCCCCCAAGTTTCTTGATTGTCAAAGAAAAACAACAGATGTCTTCAAACAATAAAAATGAAAATCCTGGAAGCAACTACCCTGATAAAGCATTGTGAACTTCAGGAGAGATGCAAAATTGTTGCACCAAAAAGTTGAAGATACATTTTATATTAAGTTTTATGTTTTCCCCTTGATGGATAAAAAATGCCAATAATAAAAGTTTGAACATCTCTTAATCCAGCAACATGATACTAAAGCATAAAAGAGAAGAGAGGATCTACATCTCATGAGATTACCTGACGTTCTGCACGGGCAACAGCAAGATCTAGTTCTTTGATATTTGTATTCTGATAAGGGAAAAAAACATCAAGAAGGAAGAGACATCAATTTCCTCTTCATAACCCACAATCAACCAAAAATTATCTTAAAACAACATGAAAGTAGACACTCACCAGAATTACTTTAGGTAGCAAAGCTTCCTTATAGTATGCTTGTGTATATTGAACACTGTTTTCTTCGTCGAATGGCACATCAGGGACAGTTGACTCATAAGTCTTGTCCTTAAATTTATCAGGATTTTCCTCTTCATGATCCAGAATCATTTGCTCACAATTATGCAGCTGCCATAACTGTGCATTTACAAGAAAGCAGTAAATTGTTTGATCTAGATAGATGAATTAGAAACAAAAGATAACTGCGAACGAGAAGATCTTTCTTTACAAAGGACTTGCTCTACAAGATGTGGAGGCACTTTTACTCAATAAAGAGAAAAGGTGAATTCATTAATCATGCCAATCAAGATATACCTTATCAACATATGGATGATCTGATAACAATGATTGATGTTCTGGTTTGACTGAAGGCCTTTTCCTAGGAATAGGTGGTCTTCCAATTTCATGCTGTTAGAAAAAATAAATAAAGTAAAGAGTAAAGTGAAAAACAAATGAAAATAACACCATAATATATGATGATAAGATTCTGAAGGGAAGTGGTAAAGGACCAACAAGACTGAATATAGATACAACAACAATGACAGCAAGCTGTTGGAGTCGGCTAAATGTTTCTTATCCTGCCATTGAACTCCGTGTAAAATACTTGTTGTGGGTTAAAACAAGGTGACTATATCTTTAGATCTCCTATACAGTATTTAGTTTAGAATGAGAGAAATAAAAGAGCTTTCAAAGAAAATCTTGGTTCTACTTAAATTTACAGAGAATAAAAATAAATTATAAGCGAGAAATAAGTTCCTCCAAAAAAACAAAAATAACTGATTGTGAAAATTTGATAGATATTTCCAAAGCACATAGGACCCATATCTGCTTGTCAAATCACATATCTTACTACTTCAAGGTTATGCTATTAATTCAAAGGTACAACAGAAAGGTATTCGTTATGCAAACTAGAAGGTGAAGGCCAAATCTTACCCATAATTGTTCAGGATTTGTATCCCCCTCTCTGTGGAATATTGGTGGATAGTCAAATCTCTTAAATCTGCAAATGATTTAAGAAAAATAATTTTAAGAAAAATCAGAAAGGAATCATAATGCTTTCCAAAATAGATTCCCATACTCAGAAGATGAATATCCCAAGTTTAATAGAGGAAATGATCATCCTTCTGTACTTACATAAGGTGATCTATGTTAGGATTTACAAAGCGCAATTCAATAGGGAATCGGAAACGATATGGATCTCTTTTAGCCTGCAAAAGCATTTCACAGAAAATAAAAACATCAGGAGAATGTTAGCAAATGATAAGAGTATCCTAGGTTTGATGTAACATGCAATGGCAACTAAGATATTGTTGCATGCATATATAGCTAAAACTATCATATGTAACATATTAATATATAAAATCACTAGATGGGAAGTAAATCTTTTAATCATTACCTAAATTCAGCAAAACCAATAAATTGGAAAAGGAAAAGAAAACCAGTACTCTGGGTGTTTTACTTATGAATTAGCAATGATACAATCACCAGGTTGCAAGCAAATTAAGAAGGTACTCACCAAAACTTCCACAAAGACATGCATACCAACTTTGATATGATGGCGAATCCAATACCAATCATTTCCTTTTATAGGAACCCACCTAAAAGATTGTTAAAAAAATTATGTAAACAAGAAATTGAATCTAATGGAATAATAGATTTTCACTAACATGAAACAACAACAAACAACGTCCCAATACTAACCATCTGGGGTGATACTACAAGCCAATCTTCACAAACATTTTTGGGGCATTGAGGAAGATCATTTTATCACTAATGCCAAAACATGGAGTGCTGCAGAAATGTATTACTATATTACATAATTCTTAAAAACTTTAGGATAATCAAATAAGAGGTAAATGTATCTCTAGAGCAAGTTCTTTGCATATAGCAAAATCAATCACCTTACTTGTTTGCATAAGATAAAAATATCTTAATGAATTTAGACTAATAAAATATAGAATTGAAACCAAAAAAAAAAATATATATTACCCGTCATGGACACATCCTATGTCAACAAAGGCTCCTTGGTGAAGGTGTAGAGTGACAACTTTACCTCGACATATCTGTGGAAGACTTCAAGGCATCATAACTTGTGGGAGAGAGAACCGATATTACCAAGAAAGACAAAAGATGGTCATAGCTTAAGTAGATAAGCTTTCTAGAATAAATCAGAGTTATACCTGTCCTGCATATATAAATGGAAGTTCAAGCTGCAAAGAACAAAAGGTTTGATCAAAACCTGAATAATTTACTTACCAAGGAGTCACTGTGGGACAAAACAAGGTGTATTACCATATCATCTTTGTATTTTTTGCCTCTTTTTCTCCTACCAGGATAATAATCTTGGTCATACTGCCAACAAAAGAAACAACTTTGGGAAATCACATCTTAGGAAGTAAACAAAAGTTGGATATTCATACTCAATATATTCAACTTAATCATAAGGGTACGAAGGATGAATTAACATTGCATTGTCTTTTGAAAACTGCGCTTAGAAAATTGTATTTTGAGTCATGCGCATTGTGCCCAAGCAATTTACTGCATTTTAACTGGCATCTGAAAATTGCTTTTCAAATCAATTTCATATCCTACAATGTTTGGAAAAAGTATTATTGAAAAGCACTTTTAACTATAACTAGAACATAGACAACACAATGTATTACTAAAATAAAGGTAGATGATAACTGAATTACAAATTGATGGAGCCATATAGAGATTTTGTAGTCTTTGTTAGTTGACCATGTTGTTCTATCACCATGAACATTTTTAAGAGATAAACCAACAAAAATAAAGACGAATAAATCCCATTATGTGTTGCAATACTACTTGAAAATCAAATAAACACCAAATGCAACAATAGGATATACACCTAATAGCATCATTTTGGATCCAATTAGCAAGTATCCGCTGATTTAGTAATCATCTTTTATTCAGCTAAAATCTAGAGAAACGAACTTCTTGGTAGAACCTATTAAATAACATTTTTTGCTCATTGCAATATTTCATAATAAGAAGTAACAAAGGTCATAGGAAAAAAAATCCAAATTTTCTAACAGATTGGATACCTTGTAAGACTCCTGTTCCAGCCGGTCTCGATTGGCAGCCACCCACTCCTTGTACTGCTTCAGGAAGACCGTGTACCTCTCAAGGCACATTTGGTCCGTGTCGGTCCTGACTTCCGCCTCCAAATCTACTCTCTCCGCCTGCAACTTGTGTGCCTCCCTGATAAACTCCAGCTCCTCGGGGTCTACCTCCCAGCCTGGTGGCGGCCAGTCCCTCGGAGGCATCATTCGCACGACGAGAGGATCCGCCCAGAGCGTCTCGATCGGATCTGGGATCTCCCCCTTGTAACCGAACTGCCGAGCGACGAACTCCTCCTCCGAGAGGCCGCTCTCCTCGATCTTCTTGCGTCGGTAGGAAGGAGTCAGCATCCGGAACGCCTCGATAGCCTCTGGCGACTGGAGGGGGACCTCCTCCCCCTCGTTAAGACTCTTGCGGGCGAAGTCGGCCTCCGGGGTTAGGATCTCCTCCCACGGGGCCCAGTCGCGCTCGATCCAGTTGCGGCGGCGGGCTTCCTCCTCGCTCTCCTTCTCACGAGGACGGAAGGAGTTGAGGAAGGATTCATCGTCGTCGCCTACGGGGACCTCATCTGCTGCATATGGGGAGCCGGAGGAGCGTGAAAGAGGGAGGAGGCGGGGGAAGGGGAAGAGGGGAAGGGGATAGGTGAGAAGGGTGCAGGTACGACTGAGGTGGAATGGACGGCGGTGGACGGGCGGAGGTGGAGGGAGAAGGAGGGGGAGCATCTTGAAGCAGTGCATCGCTCTCGCTTTCTCAATTGCGGTGGTCGTGTCTGGGTTTACCGTAGGGTTTGGGTCGGAAAATGAGGACTGAGGAGGATAAGGTGGAATAAGGACATTGCTATTTGCTAAGGTTCACTTACCTCCTGGTCTAACAAGCCAATGCCACGAGCAAAAACAACGGATCAAAAACGTGATAGAAAGGGGTTAAATATAGCTTATTAAAAATGTTTTCTTTTTTATCCATTTGTAAAATAAATATTAAAATAATAATAGAATATAAAAGTAAAAATAATACAGATGATCCAGATAATTATTTGATTTAGAGACTATATCAATTCCTACTTTAAAATTCGTCATCCTTGATTACATCATTGAGTAATTCATTAAAAGTCCTCTTTTCGAAAACTCCGGAAAAGAGATAATACCTACAAAGAAATTAATACAAAAGAATGCAAGCTAAATAAAAATATCAAGAATACAACAATGAAGATTGTTAAAGATTCTTAGTGATGTAACTTGCACGTTAAGTAGAAGATCAAAAGTAGCACGAGCAACAACGCAGTAGAATAATGGAATGTAGTAAAAGTTACTTCGGCTCGATGTTTGAGGCTTGCTTTTATAAGTATTGATCGGTCGACTGATCCATTTGGTCAACTGAACCCTCAATCGGTCGAATGAATGCTATGCTTTTCTTCTGTGATGAGATCCGATCTTCGCGTAATTAAGAGCATTTATTGATCGGTCAACTGATCACCTTTATTAATTGACTAATCCCTCGAATTGCCTTCTTCTATGTGATATGAATCTTCTTCGACATTAATGATATTTAATGTTGATCGACCGATCCATGGATTCGGTCGACCAATCTACTTGAATTCCAAGTTTGCCGAGATTTCGATCTTCCAGGTTGTTTACCAAAATGGATACGGTCGACCGATCGCCTTGAATACCAAATTTTCTCTACTCGATCACTCTATGGCATGTCAGCTTGGTTCAGTTGATAGCGATCCTCCTATTCGGTCGATCAATCCACCTCGAATCTGCAAAATAGAGTTAGTTTACACAGTAGTATAAAATATTCCTA
Organism: Zingiber zerumbet; assembly: GCA_037833815.1. Lineage (NCBI taxonomy): Eukaryota > Viridiplantae > Streptophyta > Magnoliopsida > Zingiberales > Zingiberaceae > Zingiber > Zingiber zerumbet. The sequence continues at coordinate 12,915 of JBBMJZ010000031.1, forward strand.
CAACACAAAATTATCACAGTAGTAATGCATGAATAAGAAAAGATAGTAAGACCTGTCTTGATCTCAACTTGGAAACTTGTCGGTTTCTTCAGTTGGAGCAACGACCTAGGATTTGTTCCTTCTCAAAACATGACCTCCCCGTCGCTCCACTTTAGTTGCTTACCTCAACCTACCTACCAAATATCGGGTCCTACAAACCTGTTTAGACTTCGTCTTAACATCAGATCGGCTCACTAGGACTTCCTCTCGATATCAAGTCCTCTAGACCTATCGACTCCAACTACCAGGTGTAAATTACTCAACCCACTTAGACTTCCTACCTGGCTTTCACAATCTATTAAGATTTTCATGCCTAGTCACAACTAGGAATTTTCTAGTTGAGTAAACAGCCTGCACACTTAGTTAATTTACCAAACCACAATAAAATTTAACTTGAACCTTTGACAACATCAAAACTCAGGTTCGATTCTGAAGCACCGTGCGCTAACAATCTTTCCTTTTTTTATGTTTGGCAACCAAGGCTCATAGTTAAGTTTAAAATATGCAAAGATAAGTAAACAAGCATTTAACTCTCCTCCTGAGTTTAATAATTCCCTCTGAATTTAGTATCTCTCCCCCTTTGACATGTTGGTTGCTACTCGGAAAACCTACTGGTTTCCCTGTATAAAAATTTTGTACAAGTACTGAACCTTTCCTAGCTACCATGTGTTCTTTAAAATTAAATTTGAATCGTAAGCGGAACTTAATACTATTGATTCTAAGTTTAACTTATCTGTTCTTAAAGGTTAGACTTGGATCGCAAGCGGAACTTAAC
>JBBMJZ010000032.1:0-11228 GCA_037833815.1 Zingiber zerumbet
CTCCAACCCGAACCCGACCCGAACCCGAAAATGCCCAACCCGAACCTGATTTTTTTCGGGTCGACTCGGGTTGGGTCATCGGGTCGGGTTCATTTTTGACACCCCTACCCAAACCCAACTAACCAACTAATAGGCAATGGTATCATATCGTACCAACACTTTGCACAATTCAAGTAATGTTTAATATGTTATCACAGCTTGTTTCTCTAAATTTCTACTTCAATTCCTTATGTAATTGCTATAGTCTTATTTACAAAAAAAAATGTGAAAGAAGACTATAGGAGCCAAACTTGTATAAATTCAGCTTGACATATAAAATTATGTGAAAGAAGACTATACGAGCAAATCTCATATAAATTCATCTTGACGTGTAAAAGTGACGTTGATTCAACAATCTAATTGATTAGTAATATTAGAAGTAGAAAATCTAAATAAAATTAACAAATACATAAAATCTAAATTCATTTGAGGCACTCTATCATATGGCCAAGTGTATTGGTATCAATTAAAAATATTAAAAGAATAAAACTAATCAAAATTCATCTCAGCAACATGCTAAGTATTCCAAGTGTCAGCACAATTTCAGAGGGAATTTTGTCTAGTTCCTCCGGGAGCTGATTCTCTAGGACCTTTTCTCCCTACTTCAGTAGTTGCATGGGATTATTCGTTTAGACAATCTCTCTATGGTCCAAGAGCAATGGCCCATCTACATATTGGGTTTCTAAAAGATGGGGAGGTATAACCCATTGCTCAAACCAACCTTGAGGGGTCAACTTGAGAGATCAGCTTTTATGGGGAAAGTCGCCCCATGATGCTGACTTGATGGTAGTCGGCCTACGATATTGAATTGTGGGGTGAGGGAAATTTCTTGAAGAAATCGATCTGCGAGGCCGACTTCTAGGAAGAGTTCTATGGTGTCGATTTAATTGGTCTATGAAAGAAGTCGGCTCAGGTGCTCATGTAGGATCAAAAAAAAAAATTAGATATCTCCATAATGGTATATTATTGTCCACTTTGGGCGTAAGCCTTCATGGTTTTGCTCTTGGGCTCTACCCAAAAGGTCTCATGCCAATGGAGATATCTTTTTCTTATAAACCCATGATCTTTCCCATGTATTTTCAATGTAGTACTATGTTTGCAACCTTACAACCCCAATAATTCCCCCCCCCCCCCTCAAACAAAGGACCACAAGTCCCCTTCAAGCATCAGGTCACTGATCTGCTCAGGACCTCCCCTCGAGCATCAGATCACTCTTGACCTGCTCAGGGCCTCCCTTCAAGCATCGAGTCACTGACCTGCTCAGGGTCTCCCCTACTTCATTTAAGGTTTCACCCACATGGTTTGATCTTGGATCATGGCTCTGACTCGTGCTCCTTCCGGCGGTTAGTCTGGTGAAGAGCGACCTATCTCCATATTGGTATGATATTATCTACTTTGGACTCAAACTCTCATAGTTTTGCTTTTGGGCTCTACTCAAAAAGCTGACATGAGATATCTTTTTCTTATAAATCTATTATCTTTCCCATGTATTTTCAATGTGGAACTATGTTTATAACCTTGCAACCCCAACACTCAGAAGTCGGCTTAGAATGTCAACTTCTGAGAGATGTCGGCCTAGGGTGCCGACTTCGAGGAGAAATTAGCCCTAGGTGCCAATGTATCGATATTACATACAAGGCAGTCGATTCACTTTCGTTTTAAGGTTTCAAGCTATTCAATCCCCCCGCAAGCATGCACCAATTCTACAAGCACAGCATGTTATTACAATTAGGAATCAAAACTCTAACTGAGAAATATATTTTAAGTTTTATTCTAGTCAAGTTGTGTATTATTTTATAAGTTATTGCATCGAAATTGGAAATCAGTCAAACACTTTCAATTTTTATAATTACATTGAGAAGGAAAAAAATCCACTTGGATTATAGATTAAAATTTATTTAAATTCATTCAACATCCACAAGCTTAGAAGCATGCTAATTGTGCTAAGCGTTGGCACAACATGAAATTTTAAACCTTAATCAATTATTTTTGTCTTTGAAAATGCTCACACCATTCTAACATATATTTTCTAGTACGTTTATCTATTATAGCTAGACATAATTCCTCTTAGGTAGTAGTACTTATGATTTTTTTTATCTTTTCAATTGACTCCGCGTATCATCTTTCTCAATTCTGCTACATTAACTTTTTGTGTGCATTGGGTTTCCTAACTGCTAAATACTCTAATAAAAATTCAAACTCAAAATCTTTCAAAGACAAGGATCACTTATTATTGGTAGGATCAATGAATGTGTTATCTCCTTAAGCTTTAAGCAAAAAAAAAAAAGTTACTTCAATAACTAAAAACATGCATAGTGATTTATGAAAGATTGGCATGTTACAAAAATGCCATTTTTATCCATTTCTGTGAATGTAAATATTATATGAGCTTCTAAATGCTAAGGTACCTTCAATTCTTCAACACGGAGAAGATGCAATATCATGGTATATGTCAATCGAAATTGAGACTCAAGCCTAGTTGGTCTTCCAACCATTACTTGCTTCAAATCACTTTCTTCAGGAATCTCATCACGACACATAATAACAACTGTACCAATATTATCTAACCCTCTCCTTCCAGCTCGGCCAGCCATTTGAATATATTCCCCAGGAAGCAACTTCCTGAAATCCTTTCCATCAAACTTTCTCAAGGTATCAAAGACAACCTATGAAAGAGAACATCAATTAAATCATCTCTGTAAAACAATAATTTTACATTTTTCACTTGAAATAAAAAAGAAGAAATCTTAGGCTTTTAGTATTTGATAATTTCTAAGAAAACAATGGAAAGAAAGTATTACACTTATAGTGTTAATAATTTTTAAGAAAACAATGGGTGCAGACAACGTAATAAAGAGCATATGATCTCATTGAAATCAACCCCACTAGAACATCATTGAAGAAATAACTTACAATTTTCAATATGAAGTTCATAAAACTTACTAATGTTAAGCAGCAAGTTGATTCAGGAAAACCAAAAACAGTTACACAACTCAACTAAAGGTTCCTTGAGGCTTCAATGCAGGAGAGATTCTATATAGACTTTGCATTATATATCTAGGGTAAAGAACTGTAAGTGTCATGCAAGCATTATCTAGACAACATAAACAGTTGAAGATTAGAATGGAAATTAAAATGAATATAACCAATTAGATAAATGACAAATTAGAGAAATATCAATTTAGACAACCAAAATGGGAATTAAAATTTCAAATAGAATATAACCAATTTGAAGAGCCATCTAGACATCATAAACTAAACAAGAACTTGTTCATCACATCATTATCTACAAATTTACAAATTTTGAGAAGGTGAAGTAGGGCATTTAAAAGAAGAGTAATGTCATTTGTTCTGGAAAATAAAACACAATTAAAAATCTTATAGGAAGCTAGTGCATACACAAACCCAACTATTGTGAACTGAATCCTGACAGAAACAATCAAGCAACAATTATTAATCCACCTACATGGCACCAGAGTATCAAGCAACAACATAAAGATTTCACAAGTAGTTAGACAAAATTTTCAACCATGAAAAAATTTTCAGTGACATGGCAAATTCTTCAGTGGCATTCAGAAAGAAAGTGGAAGAATAATCAACAATATATAAAGGGGGGAAAAAGACAAGGAGGTAGGCCAGTACAAGAAAATTTATATGTATGTTTGATAGAATGGGGATAAATTACACAAGCCAAGCTGAGCCGAGCTTTGTGATGTTCAACTTTTGTTTGATAAGGTAACTGAGCCAAACCAAGCCAAGCCGAAAATAAACCACGTTTAACTTGAACTTGGTTTGTTTCGTTGTTATTGAGCTTTAAATTCAAGCTTGTTTGATTATTTAAAATTTTTACATTTTAAACTTGTTTGATTGGTCGTTGAGCTTGATAATATAAATTTGTTTGTTCATTTTGGAATTTTTATTTGTTTATTTATTATGTTAATAAGAGTTTTATTAACGAACATTGTTCATGGACATTTACGAATTAATGAACTAAATACATATGTATTCAAGCTTATTCATGTACTTTAACGAGTTGTTCAAACTTGTTCATTTAATTAATCTTACGTGTATTGAACGAACATAAACAAGCTCTTACCAAGATGAATACCAAACTTGTTTATGAACGTTTGATTCATTTACATCCCTATATCTACCAAGATAAGTTACAAAGCCTGGTTTTGTGAAGCCTTGCCCATCTCTTCTCCATTATTCTCTCCATCATATTATTCATTGTGTGTTTTGCCACAAACTTATGTTACTCCAAGAATCCCCCCAGCATGATCCATGATCTTCCCATGCTAATCATAAACCCTCCTATTGAGCCTCTTCCCTATTCATGTCATTGTCCATGTCACATTCTAGTGTGATCAAGCCATCCATTCCCCTACAACCTTCTTGTCATTCTCATGGGCTAAACAACTTTGCAAAGACTACCAACCAACAGAGGGTGCATCTCAATCTCAATCATCATTTGTTGAATTTAATGTGTGTGAATTATGCATGTGTTATTAATCTTATTTAGCATATATTTGTTGCATTACATGAGCATATTTTGCATAAACTTTTAGCATTTGCATTTATTTTTTCTTTTTAGTTTGATGATTGCGGGATGTTAAATTTGAGGAAACACATGACAGAATGATCCACGGCTAGCCCGTGGAGAGTTCCACAGTCATGGATCATTTGAGAAGTCAAACCGCCAGTGGAGAGTCAATTGGAACATGCAGCAAGATCCATGGCTAACTTGTGGTAGCTACCATGGCCGTGTACACTACTGAGTAAAGCGGAGAATCAAGGTAGAACGATCCACAGCCAGCCAGTGGAAAGTTCCACAACCATGGATCGTTAGGGTTACATAATTTGCACCGCCTTTTATTTAGGAAATTCTATTAGGGTCAATGAGATATAAGAAAAAGCAAAGGAAGGCAATTTAGGGGTCATATAGTGACACGAGACCAAAGAGGAGGCTGCATATCAAAGGAGCTAAGAGATTCCGAACATTAAAGAACACTTGGAGATCTTCTAGAGATATCGACAAACATCAACAATCATACAAACAAGTTTTTGATGTTGTTGTCGGGATTGTGCTTTGTTGATATTAGTAGTATTTGCAATTTGATTAATCTATGCTTTTATTTTGTTTCTTTTTACTGCTATTTTTTGTTTTATCCCTTGCAGTAAACAGTTTGTCTTGGATGCGAAGATTAGATAAAAGAGGAATTGTTCTATAAGTAGATCCTAAGATTGAAAGAACTCTTCGTGTAAGAAAATACCTATAGAGACAACTTGGCTAACCATACTAGAATGTTAGAAACTCAAATTGCACAAGTTGCAAGTTCATCTTCAAGGTAGATCAACCTTAGATAAATCCTATGAACATTGTAATAATGTTACTTTGAGAAAGTTGAAGTCACTCTAACAAAATGTAGATCCGCTATATTAACGGCCCCACTAGTGTCAGCCCTAGGGATATGGAGGGAGGTAAACACAGGCGTTGGCGCATGGTGGAGTAAACTTCAGGTCGTCAATTCCTAAGAATCAACCCTGGTCATTACACCAGAGATGTTATGCGTCCACCATCTGTACTACGCCTTGGGGGCAGGTTGAAGTCTCTCTAACGCCATCAAAAGGAAGGGAGAATGGGAAAGAATCTAAAAAAAAGGTGAAGAACCTAATTCCACGACTCATGTGAGATGTTACAAACCAACCATATGATTTCCTCAATGGTTAGTTAAGGCTAAGCTAGATGAGCAATTCAATTAAATTTTAGAAATAATAAAGAAGCTTTATGTAAATATACCCTTTATCGAAGCTTTGCAACAAATGTCCACCTATTATAAATTTTAAAGGATATACTGTTGCACAAAAGGAAATTTGAGGAGTACCAAACCGTGGCTTTGACAGAGGAGTCTTGTGCATTGATTCAAATAAATTACCTTCAAAATTCAAAGATCCAGGAAGTTTTCCAATTCCTTGCGTGATTGGTGATATTAATTTTGATAAAGCTTTTGTGATCTTGGTGCTAGTGAGTCTCATGCTTCTTTCTATTTACAAAAAGTTAGGATTAGGTGAGTTGAAACCTACAACAATGACTTTGCAACTTGCAAATCATTCTATAGATACTCATTGGGAATTTATAAGACGTTCTAGTTAAAATTGGAAAATTTATTATTCCTACCGACTTAGTTGCATTAGAGATGGATGATGATCCTCGAATTCTTATTACTTCCACTACAGGAATCATAATTACTATTAAAAATCATAAACTTTCTCTAGCAATCGGTGAAGATAAAATTAAATTTGATCTAAGGTTGTCAAACGACCATTTGTTAACTTTCTCTAGTAGTCGGTGAAGATGAAATTGAATTTGATCTAACTAAGGTTGTCAAACAACCGTTTGTTGAGAATGATTGTTGTAGGGTGGATTGACTACAATAAGTGATGAAAGCATAAACACAGGTGTTCCTCAGATGATCCTTTAGAGTTGTGTGTGACCGGTGGAGGATCGGAAGATGACGAAAGTGGAGTTGGTAAGTATGCTCATTTCTTTAATGAAAATCCACACCTTCCTCTTGAGCAAGCAAGGATCGAGCAGCTAAAGCCAAAACAAATGGGAGGAAAAAAAGACACCACAAGTAGAACTCAAAGTAGTGCGAACCACGGTGGTTCCTTGCACACTGAAGGGTTGGCATTCACAGAGACCGGTCGTGGCGAGTAAACACTCAAGGATAGAAGAGTAAAAAAACCATGGCCGTGGAGGATATAAAAAAACCAAATAACCTACTTCCTCTCCCGATACTCAACCTCACGGCCACCAAAAGCCTCTCCTAAAACCCCTAATTCTTTCCCTCTCCCAAACCTCATTCTCACATCCACCAAGAACTCAAATCTCTAACTCTTCCCTTCTCCCAACTCTTTTCTCACAACCTCCAAAAGAAGAACCAAACTTCATTCTCACGGCCACCATCTTCTCCTCTTCTTGAAACCCTATTCTCCATTTCCCCTCTTCTTTAACTTTCTCTTTTCTTTTTGTTGCAGGGACACAATGGCATCGAAAAGACAACAAGGAGAAGGAGGTTCAAGCTCAAAATTCAAAGGAAAGGGGAAAGCTTCCGGTAGGGGTAACGACTTTAACCCTCTTGGTATTATTTTACGAGAGGAATTCAAAAGGCTAGGTACGACATACTTGTTAAGAAAAAATTGTGATTACTAGGTACCTAGATGGTAATGTGTTTGATGTTTTGGGACTTAGGGATGACATATTTTAGATGATAGAACAAGTAGAATGGACTACCTTTATCAACATGAAATATCCTACCTATATTAGACTTGCTCTAGAGTTCTTAAGTTCGATTGAGGCTAGTGTGTTATACTGGAAGGGTAGTGATGAAGGTTGCATCTTTTTCCATCTATTTAATACTGAACATCGATTGAATCTCGAACAATTTAATATAATCTGTGTTTTACCTTGTGGCGGGGAGTAGAGAGATCCCACCGATTTTAGAGTACATAATGTGTGTTGTACCAATGAGTTTAGTTATGATTCCTATAGGGCTACGGCCACTATACCCTTCGTAATCCTTGTTTCTACTATCTTTTCACATAATTGAATTTGTGGGTTGATGTATCCAAGAAGAGTTATTATTCACTGCACTTAATTACTACCTGAATTTCCTTGGGACTCCCTTTTTGTAATCTTTTAGCATTTGCATTCATTTTAACTTTTTAGTTTGAGTGACTGCAGTTTGCGTTTTGTATTCACAGAAAGGTGAGATCTTGACATTGGAGCATGCTTAGAGATACCAAATTTGAGGAAACACATGGCAAAATGATCCATGACCAACACCGTGGAGAGTTCCGCAATCATGGATCATCCGAGAAATCAAATCAGCATGTGGAGTGTAAACTAGAACATGCAGCAAGATCCACAACCAACTCGTGGACAATACTCGGACACTACTGCGAAAGCGGAGAATCAAGGTAGGACAATCCACAACTAGTCCATGAAATATTTCGTGGCCATGGATAGTTAGGGTTAAATCATTTGTGTTGTGTCGCCCTTTTATTTAGGAAATTTTGTAAGGATTAGAGAGGGGGGGGCCGATGCACGAAGCTCCCGCCATGCGGGGTCCCGGGGAAGGATTAATGGGATATAAAAAGAAACAAAAGCCGGCGGTTTGGGGACATCTCGTGTTAGGAGATCAAAGAACACTAGGAGAACTTTAGAGACATCGGCAAACATCAATAATTGAGCTTTTCTATGCTATTATTGATTTCAATGGATTGCATCTTCAACATTATGGAGTAGTTTTTTTATTTTAGGATGAGGCATTTGCCTGATAACATATCGACATTGAAGTTTGATTTCCTTCTCTTGTTAATGTTATGGTTGTCTTTGATTCAATTTTAGTGTGCTCAATAGTTGCATGACAGAAATTAAGGAATGAACTGAGAGTCAAACCTTAGTCTCGGAACAATAAAATTGAACTTGAGTTTTTTATCAAGAAAATAATTCGAATTCTCTCAAGGGTAACATGAATTATAAAGATTTTAAAGGGTTTAATATGATTCAATTAGCATGAGAATAGGAGTTGCTTCAGAATAAACACATTGTTGTATTTTGAGAGGTAATATCGATTAGCTAAGGATAATTCACCTTCAAGAGTAATCCAACATTGTAAGAGAGGGAATCATAACTGAATTGTTGATATTAGTTGTGGTGAAACTGAAATCCTAGAATTCATCTTAAGATTTGGTTTCCTACTATCAAGTTTTCTCAGGTTGATTTAATTTATCATTATAGTTGCTTCTTTGTCACGATTTCGTCTAGATAGCCGATTGTGTACGTAGGTGGTATTTAACAACACAATTCAGACGATCTTTTATTATTTAATGACAATGGTGCACCTGCGATTTTGCACGAACAAATTCCTTCATGGTTCTCCTATTACAATAAAAAATTTAAATCCCCATGTAAAATTCAACCATAAATTTTATCCTATTGATAGCATCTTTCTCTCCGAGACCCTGAATCCATTAGTATTTTGAAATCCTCCTTAGTTTCAATTGTCTCGTCTAGGTTTGGTCATTTGAAGTTATTTATGATTCGTATGGAAAAGACAACCATTTCACATTTCTCCTTTGGATGAGAAAGATACAACTAACTTAGTATGCTAAAGTTGGATATTTCATTCTTTACATGCTTTCTCAATAGTATGAAATCAACAATAGCTTTATCAGTGATATTTCTCTCTATTTCCAATGAAATATGGGATGCTCATTGGAGGATGTACTCACATAGCTAGACGTCTCATGCATACATCAAATTTTGAATTATTATGTAAAACAAGGTGGTTGCTCAATGTAGGAATATTTCACTCTTCTGTAGTGCAAGTGGGATGAACTTGCTATGTGTCATCAAATTTCCACGAATCTCAAAGTCTCTAAGTGCTACATAAAGAATTTCAAATGGAAAAATTCATGTCTGAAAACACCTACATAATCAACACACAATTGCATGTGAATCTAGGGTACCATTCCTATCAACGGCTTGGTGTGAACCTTTAGTACTAATCCAACATGTTCCCTCATCCTCTACGTTTGAAGTTAACTCAAGCTATTGATCGAGGGCATAAAGATGGAAGATGAAGTTATGGACACATGAGTACTTCGTACCCTCTATGTACATTATCGCTTAACCGATTTTACCAAATCAATGTTAGGATACATTCGAACAATCATTTAGTTCACATGTTGTACAAGGCAGCATTATGCCATTATCTTCTACGTACCAACAATTACTCTTAGTATTTAAATCTCAAGTAATGTCAGTTTTAATCTTCAATAAGAGAATTATTCAGTAAGATTATTCAGTGTCAATATGATTTTGGAACTTATACTTCCAAATATTAGTTTATAACAATTAAAAAAATGCATTAACATTTGGGAGTGTATTGCATTGATTAGAGCAACAATTCTCGCGACATCCTCATGAAATTAACATTATAGTTTTTCAAGACCAATATAAATAATTCTCCCAAGATATTTGGTACTAAAATTGATTTCTTCATATATCTATCTCTAATTATCTGTATATCTCAGTTCCCTATTTGGAATTGGACTTCAACCAGCAATACTATAACAAGAAGAGGCACAACACAAGATACAAGTGCACAGGTCGCATAACTTTATAAGATGGATTACACTATGGTGTATCAGAACTATATTAAGAAAATTAAGAAAATGGTGAAGCTCCATCAAAATCAATTCTAGTTAGGCTCACATATCCCAATAATCATAAGCTTCATTGATAAACAACCCCTATATTGAGTTTGTTAATACTAATTCCTCATAGATATACACCATCAGTATCCTCTCCTAGATTGTGTAACCTTACTATCAAATATGACTCCAATAAGATACTTGACCAACATCCCAAAAAGCCAATTACCATTAAGGGTTTAAATTGAGAATAAATATGAATAACACATAATGCTTGCACAAGATAAAGTTAGCGTTGTAAGTGGCGGTAAACGGTGACAAGAGGTCTGACCATCTATTGCTTCGGATGCTCTAGGTAGTGTTTAGGCGGTTAAATTTCTTTTACTAATTTTATACATAATATTACAAATAATCATTATTCTTTATAATATTTACTTTTAATAAAATATAGTAATTAAAAATTAAAATTTTAATCTAAATATTTAAAAATAAAAAATTATATATATATATATATAATGGAATAATTTTATTAGGTTTGAATTAAGTCTATTTAAATTATCTTAATTATAGTTAGGAGTTAATTAAAAATATTAACCTAAAATTATTTAATTAAACCTTAACTTATAACTTACCCGTGTACCTTGTTTCAACAAGGCAACAAGTTTGACGCGTCGTTGGGACCGCATAACGAGTCCGGACGTGTCGCCAAGTTCGGGGAACACCTTTGAGCCCATTGTCAGGCTCAGGCGACGCCTCTAGGCCCGTCGCCAGAGCCTGGAGGATGTCACTGGGCTCGAGCGACTCTTTTGGGCTGTCAGGCTTGAACAACACATCCGAGCTCACGCAACACGTTCGGACATGTCGCCGAGCCCAAGTGACATGTCCGAACATGTCGTGGTGGTAAAAGGGCGACAGGGGCCTGCGGTAGCAGTTCCAAGCATGGTGGTGGCAAAAGGAGGTGAGTTACT
>JBBMJZ010000032.1:25746-38058 GCA_037833815.1 Zingiber zerumbet
GAAAATTGGATCTAACTTAGTCTTAAAAGTTGATTTTGAAAATTTTACAAAATTAGTTTTGCAAATTACTATCAACTTAGTTTTGAAAAGTGGATTTTTCAAAACTTGATTTTACTTAGTTGGATTTTTAAACTTTATTTTGAATTTATAAAATGGTTTTCCTTAAAAGTTAAATCTTTTCAGCTTATAAAAGTATTTTGAAACTTTTACTTTTGTAAAATTATCTTTATAGAACTTATGTTTGAAAAATGTTTCAAGTTCAAGTTTATATTGAAAAACTAAATTTTGGAACATATAAACTTATATTTGAACGATTGAATTTTGAACTTGACTAACTTTAAACTTATACTTGAAAAATTAGCTATCTTTCAAAACTACTAAGTTATGTTGCTAAATCAGTTATCTTTCCAGCCTTAGTTATTTTACAAAGGTTAAGAAATAAAAGCAAAATTATCTATGTTTTAAAATTTAAACTCCCCCAAGTCAACTTGACATTATTTCTTGCAATTTTTTGCAACATCAATTTTTTTTGCATTTCTTTTTATGATCATTTAATCTATGTTTCTGTTTGATTGAATGCCAAAGAGGGAGGGATAAGTGGTTAAGTTAGTTAAACAACAACATTTCAAACCAAGCTAACTTAATAACCCTATAAATGCTTGTTTTTTTTACTTGCATATTCTTTCACTAACTTAACCAGGTTATCATTCCATAAAAAAAGGGGAGATTGTTAAGCGGTTAGCACTAATGGTTCAACTCAAGTTTTGATGAATGACAAAATAGGTTAAGTTAGTTTTGTTGTTGTCTAACACTTTGATCAAGTGTGCAGGAGAAGTCCAGACAGGTCGACGGGCTGACCAGATGTTTGGCAAGAAGCCCAGCTAGGTCGACGGGCCGACCGGATAGCTGGCACAAAGTCCAGCTAGGTCGACGGACTGACCGGATAGCTGGCACGAAGTCCAGACGGGTCGAAGGGTTGACCGGACATCTGACAGGTAAGTGAAGGTAAGCTACTAGAGGGGAGTGACTGTGAGGACGCGTTCCAGGAAGGGAACTTAGGTGTCGATCCAACTTAGAGCCATTTCGGAACTCTAAGTCGAGATCCTGACTAGATTCCGGTCTCGGTGAGACGGAATCTAATTACTATTTTATATCTATTCTATTTCTGTTCTAAATCTATTTTGCAGGAGACTAATATTTTTTGTGCAGGGTTAGAATTGATCGGGATCAGTCGACCGAACCCCCAAGCAGCGACTCATCAGAACTCCAGCAGATGGACCGGGTTCGACCAGGGATCGGTCGACCAGACCTTGGGATGACTCGACAGCTGGATCAGGCCAGATGGAGCGGGTCAGAGCAGCTGATCGGTCGACCGAATAGATTATCGGTTGATCGAACCGGGATAGGATTTGACACAGACGAAGCGAAGTGAACGGATCAGATCGGATGAGGTGGAAGTCATCTGATCGGTCGACCGAACCGGGGATCAGTCGACCAATCCGCTTCGGGTCAAACTTGATCCCGAACTTCGAGGTTCTTGATCAGTGTTGTCAAGCCTATAAAAGGGAGCCTCGGGGAGCAGTCTCTTCAACAATTCGAACAAGGCATCTTGTGCTCCTGTACACTGCTCCGAACGCTCCAACGATGCCCTGCTGCTCCGACAACTGACGACCCCGTTTTTCAATTCTTTTGTATTGTCGGTATTACATTTCTTTATCCCGCACTTGTACCTTCAAATTGTAACTATTTTATGGATTGATAGTGATTGGCCACCGAAAGCGGTCAACGACCGTGGCCTTGGAGTAGGAGTCAACCTAGGCTCCGAACCAAGTAAAAACCTTGGTGTATTTGTCCTTCTTGTTTTTTTTCCGCTGCGCATCTCTACGAAATATTTTAAAATACTATTCACCCCCCTCCCCCCCTCTAGCTCAACTCTACGATCCAACATTAGATTCTTTGAATACATTTGTGTTAAAAAAATATTGTTGCCCTCAGTATAACATATAGAAATGATGTTTGAGGGTATGAATATAATCAAGAGAACTAAACGAACACATAGGAATTAGTTTCATGTGATTTCGAGCTCTCTATGTTTATCAGTGAACTATAATAAGTTTTGGTCAAAATTAACTGATATACCTAGAGAGTTTGGAATAATATGGAACTAGGTTCTATGTATTTAACTAATTCTCCTAATTATACTCATGCTCTGAAACATCATTTTTGATAAACTAATATATTGAGAGAAGTGATTTTTTAAATATGAATCAAATTTTTTAAATGCATTTATGTTAAACAAATTGTTGCTCTTAATATGACATATGAAAATGATATTTGAAAGCATAAATATAATTAAGAGAACTAGATAAACATATATAATCTGATTTCATATTATTTTGAATTCTCTAAGTTCATTAGTTGATTTTAGCCAAAACTAATCAAAGTCGGCTGATGAACCTAAAGAGTTCAGAATAATAATGAACTAAGTTCTATGTATTTATCTAGTTCTCCAGATTATATATTCATATCCTCAAACATCAATTTAACTCACTATATTGAGAGTAATAATTTTTTTAATACGAATTTGATTTTAGAATTTAAGTTTAGGGTCATAAAATCATTCCCAATCTATTAGTAGATTTATCGATCGATTGATAAAATGTAGCAATCAATTGGTAAATCTACCCATTGATTGGAAATAGTAAGAGGGACAAAATAAGTATGAGTATTTAATAATTTAGAAACTTGGATACATGATTTGGATTTTCTAAAACTTTATATATATATATATATATGATTCATTAATTTGCCAAAGAAAACTAGTATGGGGAGATTTGAGGGGTATTTTGAAAAAATGGTAATTGACCCAAAGTCGCAAATAAAATTGTAAAATTTTCAAACATGTACTTAACTTTTCGATATCTCAAAAACATACTTATTTCCCGCTCAACCCCTCTTGCCAACCACTATAGTGTTGTATTACAAAAATCATCACAACTTTAGTGTTTAATTTCAAAAATCAACATCGTTGCATTTCAAAAATAACATCAATTTATTACTCCATAAATCTTAAAATTGGTATTGTATTTTAAAAATTAACATCATTTTATTTTTGAACACATAGAAGTTTTGTTTTTTTTGGAAAACAAACAACATAGTGGATCTAGATTTCAAAAACCAACCTTTCGAATGCCTTGAAAAAATGGAAAAAAGTAACATGCAAAATAAATACGTCCTTAACCAAAAAAAAAAAGTCAAAATTAAATATATCTTTGAAGAATTTCAGAATTGTATGTGCGTATATGATTTTATTATTTTAAAAGTAGAATGTAAAATATAAATATTATTTTTATCTTTATCATCAAAACAGTATGCCTCTTTTGAAATTTATTCAAAAAACACCTCATTTTTTATTTCATACCTAAAATATCTCTTTTCTCGATTGATCTAACACAAGAATATGAACCAACGATTTATATGTATTAGAGATATTTTATATAAAATAATACCATCTTAAAACTATTGTTTACAAAGCAACATGAGACCTTCGAATTACTTTGTGCAATTTAACTTCAAAATGGCATTGTTTTAAACAAACACCTCCAAATTAGAATGCAGCGGGTATTTTAAATATCAAATTAGTAAGAGAATATTATTATTAAGAATTTCTAAAAGTGAGTTTTTTTTTTACAATGTTGATAATAGAAAAAAAATAAGTTTTTTTTTAAAAAAATTTTCTAAGTCGTATCTTATTTCCAACATTATTGCATTGCAAAGCTATCTGGTGGTACATTTAATGCTATGTTTTGTTAGAGATGCGGATTGAGAAGGGAAAGAAATTTTACGGATAAAAAATCCTTCGAGGAAAAAAAAACAGAAGATGGAAAAAAGAGGAGATAAAGGGATCTTGATTGCCAACAAGGTTAATTCGATCCTGTCTGTATAGGCAATGCCCCAACCTCTCACATTGGGATGGTTGGACCCACACTTAAGCAATGAGTCCCATCATCTCATTGTGAGAGGATGGAGTACTGCCTGTACAGGCAGGGTGAAATTTACCCGCCAACAGCATGTGATATAGAGGTGGGAAGCTCCATAGGCCGCCTTCCTGGGGCTGTACGAGGTGGCCATGATGCTACCCTATGTGACACAGCGCCGCACGAGGTGGTTGCATAGTGCTACCTTGCTAAAGGTGCGGCCGACCACAAGCCACAACGATCGCCCGTGGCTCGTGAGCCGGCTATATTGGCCGAGCGTGTAGTGTTACTGTGCAAGAATTGTCAGTAGTTGGCATGTGGAGATATGATATAGAAAAAAAAAACCTTTTTATCTAATTTAAGTGGATGAAAAAAAATTCAAAAAAATTTACAAATAAATTTATCTTTAATAATACTTAAATAATAAAAAATTTATTAAATCACATGTTCCAGGCTCATTTTACTCCCTCATATTTATCTCAATATAGCAATTCAGAATACTGTTATAAGAACTTAAATAGATTGTAATATTATAGTAATTGATTAAAAAAATTTAATTTATGTTTAAAAAAAAGTATCTCTTGACTAATTGATAGTTAATAGTATAGATATAAATAATAAAATTGAATAAATACATAGAATTTGGTTTCATATTATTTCGGTCTATCAGTTAATTTCGGTCAAAATTGAATGATGGACCTAAAGAGTTTAAAATGACATTGAATCAGATCATAAGTATTCATCTAGTTCTCTTGATTATATCCATGTCTCAAACATCAATTTGGCACATTATATTGAAATTAATAATTTTTTTAATGCGAAACAAATTTTTTTTAACACATTCGTATTATAAAAAAAATGTTGCTCTCGCGTATGAAAATGATGTTTGAGGGCGTTGATATAATTGTGAGAATTAGACAATACACATAAGACTTGATTTCATGTCATTCTAAACTCTTTAAGTCTATCAATTAGTTTTTACCAATTTCGATCAAAATTGATTGGATAATGACATGAAACTAAGATATATGGTTTGATCTAATTATCTTGATTATATTTATGTCCTCAAAAAATCAATTTGACACACTATTATATTGAGAATAATAAATTTTTAAACGTGAATCAGGGGTTTTTAAATATATTTGTGTTTAAAAAAATTGTTGCTCTCACTATAACATATGAAAATTATATTTGAGGCCGTGAATATGAATAAGAGAATTAGATAAACACATAGAATTTGGATTTATATAATTTCAAACTCTCTAAATCTATCCGTCCATCTTTAACATTTTTAGCCCAAATTAGCTGATGAGCCTCAGAATTATATGAAATTAAATCTTATATATTAATCTAATTCTCCTAATTATATGCATGCTCTCAAATATCAATTTGAAATACTATAGTGAGAATAATAGTTTTTAAATACAAATATATGTGGAAAATCTGTTTTGTATTTAAAAAATCACTACTTTCTATATATTATATCAAATTGATGTTTGGTAGCATTGATATAATCATGAGAAACAAGCACATATGACTCGATTTCATATTATTCCGAGCTTTCTAAGTTTATTAGTCGATTTTGACCAGTTTCAGCCAAAATCGGCTGATAGGCATAGAAAGCTCGGAATAACATAAAATTTAGTCATATGTGCTTAGCAAATTCTCCTAATTATATTCATGTTCTCAAAAATCAATTTGACACACTCTACTGAGAGCGGTGATTTTTTTAATACGAATTATATTCTTTAATATGTTTGTATTAAAAAAAATATTGTTGCCCTTAGTACAACATATAGAAATGATGTTTAAAAGTATGAATATAATCAAGAGAATTAGACGAATACATAAGAATTGATTTCATGTGATTTTGAGCTTTCTATGTTTATCAATGGACTATAACAAGTTTTCGTCAAAATTAACTAATAGACCTAGAGAGCTTGGAATAATATAGAACTAAGTTCTATGTATTTGACCAATTCTCCTAATTATTTTTATGCTCTCAAATATCATTTTGACAGACTACTATATTGAGAGCAGTAATTTTTTAAATATGAATCAGATTTTTTGAATGCATTTGTGTTAAACAAATTGTTGCTCTTAATATGACATATGGAAATGATGTTTAAGGGCACGAATATAATTAAGAAAACTAGACAAACATATAGAACTTGATTTCATGTTATTCTGAATTCTCTAAGTTCATTAGTCAATTTTAGCCCAAATTAATCACCTAGAGAATTCGGAATACATCGAACTAAGTTCTATGTGTCCATCTAATTCTCCAGATTATATATTCATGTTTTCAAATATCAATTTGATTCACTATATTAACAACAATGATTTTATTAATATGAATCAGATTTTAAAATTTAGGTTTAGAGTCACCGAATCATTCCCAATCTATTAATAGGTTTACCAATCGATTGATAAAATATAGCAATCGATTGGTAAATCTACCAATTAATTGCAAATGATAAAAGGAATAAAATGAGTATAAGTATGTGATTTAATAATTTTAATACTTAGATACATGATTTAGACTTTCTGAAAGTTTATATACACGATTCATTAATTTGCCGACGGAGATTTGAGGGGAATTTTGAAAAAATGATAATTGACCCAAAGACGCGTATAAAATTGTAAAATTTTCAAAAATGTACCTAACTTTCAAATTTCTCAAAAACATATTTATTTCCCACTCAACTCCTCTTGAGTCTTGCCAACCACTATAGTTTTGTATAACAAAAATCATCACCACTTTAGTATTTAATTTCAAAAATCAACATCACGGTTGCATTTCAAAAATAACATCAATTTATTACTGCATAAATCTTAAAATTGGTATTGTATTTTGAAAATTAACATCATTTTATTTTTTAACACATAGAAGTTTTGTTTTTTTGGAAAACAAACAACATAGTGGATCTAGATTTCAAAAACCAACCTTTCGAATGCATTGAAAAAATGGAAAAAAAAGAGTAAAATGCAAAATAAATACGTCCTTAACCAAAAAAAAAAAAAAAAAAAAAGAGTCAAAATTAAATATATCTTTGAATAATTTCAGAATTGTATGTGCGTATATGATTTTATTATTTAAAAGCAGAATGTAAAATATAAATATTATTTTTATCTTTATCATCAAAACATGAGGCCTCTTTTGAAATTTATTAAAAAAACACCTCATTTTTTATTTCATACCTAAAATATCTCTTTTCTCGATTGATCTAACACAAGAATATGAACCAACGATTTATATGTATTAGAGATATTTTATATAAAATAATACCATCTTAAAACTATTGTTTACAAAGCAACATGAGACCTTCGAATTACTTTGTGCAATTTAACTTCAAAATGGCATTGTTTTAAACAAACACCTCCAAATTAGAATGCAGCGGGTATTTTAAATATCAAATTATTACGAGAATATTAGTATTAAGAATTACTAAAAGTGAGTTTTTTTTACCATGTTGATAATAGAAAAAAAGAAGATTTTTTTTTTTTTGATTTTCTAAGTCGTATATTATTTCCAACATTATTGCATTGCAAAGCTATCTGGTGGTACGTTAATGCTATGTTCCGTTACAGATGCGGATTGAGAAAGGATAGAAATTTTAGGGATAAAAATCCTTCGAGCAAAAAAGAAAAAAAGATGGAAAAAAGAGGAGATAAAGAAATCCCGATCGGCAAAAGCAGGTGACATAGAGGTGGGAAGCTCCATAGGCCGCTCTCGTGGGGCTGCACGAAGCGCCCACGATGACACCCTATGTGAGACAGCGCCGCACGAGGTGGTTGCACGGTGCTACCTTGCTCAAGGTGCGGCTGACCACGAGCCACAACGGCCACCCGTGGCTCGTGGGCCGGCTGCACTAGCCGGGCGTGTAGTGCTACTGTGCAAGGGCTGTCGATAGTTGGCATGTGGAGATACGGTATAGGAAAAAAATAATTTACAAATAAATTTATAAATTTATCTTTAATAATAATTAAATAATAAAAACAAAGATGATTAATCTATCCTCAATTTTTAACTCTGTCCTCTCAAATAAATGTGGATGGATTCGACCCTATTCTAAGGACAATCCTGAACGGCTGATCTCTCAAGGGATGGGAGGGGCCCACTCAGGGATAAGAGGACCCTCCCCCTTGAGGGCAGGATCGAATCAACCGATAAACATGCCTAAGTTTTGCTTTGAGTTTAAAACTCATCCGCTGCTCTACTCGCTCTTGAGACCTCCTCAAATAGCCTCACCACGTGGTTGTGAATCGCCTAACTTAACCCAAGTGCTTTGTAACCCTAATCTTAACTTAAACAGTTTGGGATATATGCAATTATACCCTCAGATTTTTATAATATTCCATTGAGATTTAATGCCCCATCAAATCAAAACTCAGTCGATACAAAATCTAGTAATTTATAATACTCTCAAAACATCCACACCATGTAACAGTGTCATTGTTTAAGATAGCAGGAGGTGCTCTCTGGGTATGCAAATTTTCTAGATATTGGCTGAATTTTAATTTTGATAAATTAATGAATATTTTTTTTAAAAGAGAGTTAATTTAAGAATATTAAGTTAATGGAGTATTTACTGTGAGTATTTTTAGTTTATCTTAGTAAAATTTCTATTAAGTCAAGTTAGTTATATAAGATTAATCGGTGTAAGTTGAATACCTAAAATTAATGAAAAAATAAAGATAGTAAGTAGTTGCCCTTGGGCTATGATGTAATAGTTAAGTCCTCTGAGCTGCTACTCAGACATCTAAGAGTTAAATTCTAGATGCAGTGCATTGTAGGAATTTTCTTTGGTGGGATGACAATTCTAAGAACATTGATCGCTTGGATGAGTCTCTGTGAAAGTTTTACAATTTACCTTGATGATCAGTGAAAAAATTTCATAAGACCTCCAAGATTAATCGGTTCAAATACCTGGATATCTAGATTATCACAAAAAAGAGATAGCAAGAGATTGCCCTTGTCTATGGTTAGAGCTATCAAACGGATCAACTCGCGGTGGGCGGGTCAACCTACCAAAAACCCAACATCTGGCAGGGCGGGGCAAGCCAACTCACTATCCTGGCGGACTGTAAAATCTTTAATTTGACTCAATTCAAGACGGATTGTGGGTTAGACGGATCAACCCCTAGGCCTATAAAAAAATAAAACAAATAAAAAAAACAACCGATTAATGAAAAATGATCATTGCTGTCTACCGATAAAGATGAAAAAAAAAACGATCAACATGAAAACCACCAAATCACATATTTCCAAATTCTAAATTTTCAAGGAAGACTCCATATTCATAATTTAGAATCCTGGTTCTACACCCTACAGTGACTAGAAGACTTACACTAGAACACATAAAAATAATAATAATTAAGAGCTAAGATTTAATAATTAAGAGTTAAGATTTAATGAAATTACATCATAATAACCAAAGTACCAAACACACCCATTACTACATAGTAATTAAAAACATAAAATAAAATTAAAATAAAAAGTTTAATAACTCTAATACCCTATGAACGGATGAACCTAAACAAATAATATAATATTTTTAAAATTTCATCAATAACATCATTCACATCAAAATCTTCTTATCCTACTTTATTTCCTTTCTCTTCATAGATATCTTCTTCTAAAATATTTGATTCTTGCTTAGATAATGATGTTTTGATATTTGCATTATCTTCATTATCTTTATCTGCATATAAAATACACAAAGATGAAGATAGCAAAAAAATAAAATAACAATAAACTAATATATCAACTAAGTCGAGAACATAACTAAAATAAACAAAATTAACAATGGCATAACCACGTAACCAATTGTGAGTACAAATAAGAGCTTGCACTTTTTCATTAAGGGTGCAACTTCTATATATGGTAAGCACACGAGCACCAATGGAAAAAAGTTGATTTTGATACAATAGTAGTTATAAAAATAGCTAAAACATCACATGTCATTAGTGCAAGAGTTGGAAACCAATGCTTTTGAATGCTCCCATGCTCCAAAATGTCAAAATCTTGATAATATGCAAATTCAAGTTTTGGCTCATTTAAATGGAGATCCAATTGAGATTTTCCCACACTTGTAATTGTTTGGCTCTCATATGCCTTTATTTCCTACATTAATTGGAATAGTAGTGACAAAAAAAAAATTAGAGAATACAAGAAAAAAAATCAAAGTACTTACATCAAAGATTCTTTTATTCTTTCTTTTAACTCCTACACTTTGCAAAAATGCATGTGTGGTAGAAGGTTGTGGTTGTAAAGAACTTGTCTGGTTAGTATTAGCATATTGGTAAAAAAGCTTATACAATTTTGTCTTCACAAGATCCATCTTCTTTTGACATTGAGAGAATTACTTTCAATCTTTGAATAAAAAATCTCCAATAGTGAAAGTTTTATTCGTGGGTCAAGAATAACTCTAAATACAAGTACCATGTTATATTGAGTCCAATACTTGTCAAACTTCTCCATCATTTTTTACACATACAACTTATCGCCCCATCTTCATTTGATAAGTTTTTCTTTAACAAAACTTTAATCTTCCAAACTTGCATAAAATGCAAATTTGTTGTAGGATAAGAAGAATCAGAGATCAAATTAGTAGTGTCATAAAATAGCTCAAGGAATTCACAAATTTTCTCTCATCTTTTCCACTCTTCACTTAACAGACAATATTTATCATTCTTGTCATTGTATTGAAGAGAAGCAAAAGATTTTTTTTATATTTGATGGCACTATCCAGCATTAAATATGTTGAGTTCCAATGAGTAGACACATCTAATCACAAGCTAAAACTAGTATCAATGTTACCAACTGTTTGTGCACATTCTCCAAACTTCTTCATCCTAGCCTATGAATCTTTAACATACTTGACCAACTTTCTAATTTTATTTAAAGCTATAGTTGCCACTTTCAAACCTAATTGGATAATGAGATTCAACATATGAGCAAAACAATAAACATAAAAAAAAATTCACTGTTACACAATAAGCTAGCATGCAAAGAAAGTTTCTCTTTCAAATGAACTTGTATGTTATCATTACTAGATGTATTATCCAATGTCAAAGAGAAAACCTTTTTCTCAATCCCATATTCCTTCAAATATTCTAATAATTTTGCAGCTAATTCAACTCCTGAGTGTGGAGGGGGTATATGAGAAAAACTAAGAGAGCGTTTGGTTTACGCATTTTCCATTTTCATTTTCTAGAAAACATGTTTTTTCTAGAAAATAGTGCGTCATTCTCGCTAGTTGCGTCTTTTGCTCGACTCCCTGTGCTCCTAAGCTCCTGCACACTTAGACACAAGGTTAAAATACCACATGACCTAATTTAACTTGTTGATCATACCAAAACAATCTTGGAGTTCCAACAGGACCTTTTGTCTCCAGGAATGAATTAGAGTAATTACTCCTAGGTGCCTCGAATCTTGTAGCTTAGTTGCCCCTTTTGAACTATGATTTTGGGATCTCCGGTCAACATGGTTGGGTTACCACTACTCGACTTAAATGTTGAGTTTTAGACTCATTCCCCTAGACATATAGTATATTAATCTCTTGGTAGATCTTAGCGGATCCATACAATTCTCCATATTCAATGGAGATGTTACTACTAGAGATCTGCTCTTTAATAGTACTTACCATTTTACACTAGTATCCATCTCATACTTTCTTAGATACCATAATGTATCATATATATTGGCACATATTGATGCATTTTATGCAATTAATTCTTTGAGCCCCTAATTTGTATATTTATATCCAAATACCCTCACATTTATTGGCTAACACCCACATTTATAGGCTTTATTAGATTGTTTGTAACCTTTCAATGCCTTATAGAGATTTTTCATTTCTATCTCATTAGGGCATGTGGTTTACTGAGAGGACAACTTCCCCCACAATTTTCAAGATAATCCCAAAATTATTTAACATAATTTTTATCATCTTCTCAATATTTAAGCCACCATTATTGAATTGAGGTAAATGTGATCTAGTCAATTATTGAATGTTGCTCTTCCTTGAGAAACATTCCCTGAGCAATATCCTGCATTCTCTCCCCCAATCACTATGGATGATCTTGGTTAGTTGATTTTTTCCAACCACATTTCTAGTATTTTATAAAACACTTCAAGGGCCTCAATTTTACTTAAAAGCAAGTCTCCAAACTCTAATCTTCTGATTTCACCGAGTTAAAACTATAGTTGTCTAATCAGGATGAATGGATGATTATCATGATTACACTTGTTATAAAAAAAAGTGTTGAATCTAGAAAGTATACATCACTTGGTCTTTTAATTTCACTGAGCTAGAGCTATGATCGTCTA
>JBBMJZ010000034.1:6517-17145 GCA_037833815.1 Zingiber zerumbet
CCTTTATATATACAAGAATATGATACAATGAGTCCATACAATCATCAAATGATTGGCTCTAGGGCTCTAACTAACAAAAAAACTGGTCCACAAACTTCTATAATGAATTCCCAACGTATTTGTGGTGGTTTAAAACAGGCTTTAAGTTTATTGAATATATGTTAGTTGCTGGTTCCAAAATAAACAATGACCATTTTTTTATATATGGAAGTCAAATATTCAGTGGATTAGAGGCTTTTAAAAGTTTTGAATGTAGTATAATTTTGGCCATATCTAAATTGTCTTACATAGCGAGAAATTTATCTACTCTATTGTGGTCTTAGTTTTGACATTGCAGAAAATGAACCAAAGTTATTCATGTGGTTACATATTAATTTGTGTTTTGGTGATGGTTTCTTTTTAGTCAAGGATGCTGATTTTGGAAAACTTAAGGGACAGTCGTAGTTATCTTCTGTTTCTAATTCATCTATCTAGATCAAACAATTTACTGCTTTCTTGTGAACGCACAATTGTGGCAGTTGCATAATTGTGAGCAAATGATTCTGGATCATGAAGAGAAAAATCCTCATAAATTTAAGGAAAAGACTTATGAATCCTGATGTGCGAAAACAGTGTTCAATATACACAATCATACTATAAGGAAGCTTTGCTAGTTAAAGTAATTTTTGTGAGTGGCTACTTTCATGTTGTTTTAAGATAATTTTTGGTTGATTGTTGGCTTATTATGAAGAGGAAGTTGATGTATCTTCCTTCTCGATGTTTTTTTCCTTATCAGAATACAAATATCAAAGAACTCGATCTTGCTGCTGCGCTAGGTAATCTCATGAGATGTAGATCCTCTCTTCTCTTTTATGCTTTAGTATCATGTTGCTGGATTAAGAGATGTTCAAACTTTTATTATTGGCATTTTTTTATCCATCAAGGGGAAACATTAAACATAATATAAAATGTATCTTCAACTTTTTGGCGCAACAATTTTGCGTCTCTCAAGTTCGCAATGCTTTATCAGGCTAGTTGCTTCCAGGAGTTTCGTTTTTAGTGTTTGAAGACATCTGTTGTTTTTATTGGACAATCAAGAAACTTGGGGGAGAATGACAATTTGTGTATGTAGGAAACTAATACATCTTCTTTTCTCTGATATATTGGATTTGCTAGTCAAATATTGCAGGGAGCGAGCAGTTGTTTGATGCTATTTGTCTTGTTTTTTCCTTCTGAGAAATAAGAAGTATATTTTCATGATTCATGCTAGTGCAAATGAGACATTGATTTGTTGCATCCAGCTTAACAACAAATGGAAGAAAGAAGCAGCAGCCAGAGGAGAAGAGTACGGAGTATCCAAAGATGAGACGAAAAGTGGAGATGGATGAGTATGATTTTATGCTGGCGTAGATCACTAGAAGAATGGGAAGCCCTTATCAGAGATATCAGTTGGTATGCACTTTCATCTCTGAATAACACTCCCCCCCCCCATGTTGTAGTGGCAGAACATTCAAGTTCTCATTCAGGAATATGTGATTACTATGACGAATTTAATTTTTTCTCCAAATGAGGTGCGCAACTAAGGAATACTGGGCTTTTTAGTCGCTCGCTACGAGTGTTTTCCAATTTATCCTAGTGATTGATAGAAAAAATCTGTGGAACATGACCGATTGCCCAGAACAAACTGGGTTTATTATTTTTTATTAGCTATTTCTTTACTTGGTTTCAGTTTGGTCCTAAAACACTGCAATATTGGTGCCTAGTTGTTCCAACATCGGCATGACTAGACCTTGCTGAGATGATTTTTTGACTAACCTTGCCCTTTTAATCACTTCCTACTCAGTTGGTATATTCCACAAACAAGAATAAATTTGTTTCATAGTCAAATTAGAATTTCATAGAAAATTGGGAAAAAAAAAAGTTGTACCAAACATTTATTATAAAGTAGCTTATCACTAGTAAGAAAATTTTAAAAAAAAATTCAAGCTTATTACTTGTACGAATACCTACTTATAATTCTATTAAGGTTAATTTAATGACTTCTTTTCCAAATTAACTGTTATCGCATTATAGTTTTGAGTTATATGAATTATATTTATTCTATTTAATATATTTTTTACTACACACATGTTTTTAATACCAGCTACTAGTTCGATTTTCAAATCATTGTCATAAACTTCAGTTGATTTTAATTTTATGGATCTTTCAAATTATTTTGCTTGCGGCCAGGGTATATTTACTATCCACTAGATTTTGGTGTTTATTTAACTAACAAATTGGCTTTCAGCTTGTTGCTATGAACTAATAGTGATCATATGCTTTTGGTTTGTTTACGTCATTGGCAGCCGGAAAGCTCTTGGCCTTCCAGTGGAGGAGCCTGGAAGATACCTAGATGACAAAAAAGATTTTTGGAGATCAGTACGACCGACAAATCCCTTGCACAGGTATATTGGGGGGAACCTAAGAACTCCAAGAAGAGCAAGGAGAGGATGGTAGAAGAACATAACAAATCTATTGTTGGAAGAGGTACTGTCGGTATGATATGTCCTATGAGGAAGCCATTGAACAAAGGATGCGCTTCCCAGCACAGAGCAAGGCCACAGCCAAAAATGTGGAGAAAGAACCTGAGGAGGACAACGGAATGGTTTAGACTTCGACTAAAACATTTTTGAAGACTAGTCATTCATTTTCTGCAAACAGCCTATTGTAAATGGTACCGAATCTCCCAGTCAGACGAAGGCATGTTTGAGGATTAATAACATAAAATTTGTTTTCAGCAGATTTGTGTTGTTTGGAGAAGTATTGCCAACTTGATCTCCTTGAACTATCGA
The DNA here is from genome assembly GCA_037833815.1 of Zingiber zerumbet. Lineage (NCBI taxonomy): Eukaryota > Viridiplantae > Streptophyta > Magnoliopsida > Zingiberales > Zingiberaceae > Zingiber > Zingiber zerumbet. The sequence goes on from JBBMJZ010000034.1 coordinate 9,328, forward strand.
TTGATGGTTGAAGCGCAAGGTCGTAATTTTGATGTCCTCATGAGTTCAAAAGTATTTTGGACAGATTTGCCTAAGATTTAGTATATTGATAAAAGACATTATATGTGTCATGTGACACTCTGATGTCAATCAATTAGACTGAATTGCACAAGTTTAATTCGTGGGTTGGGCTAGACGAGGGAGACTCGGCCTGAGTTATATGTGACCCAATTCTTAATTATTCCGAACTGGACACAAACCCAAGCTGAGCACAACCCACTATTGTCTTAATTCAAATGTTTTTTAAAAAAAATAAAAAAATATACATCCAAAAGAATTTTTAAAAGATATATAATATCTATTTATTTTCTAACAAAAAGATTTTTTTTTTTAATTTAAGATATTTATGTTTATTTTTCTAAAAAATAAATATGACCTGGCCTTACCAGCCCGAACACAGGCTGAATCAGGCCAAATCACATACCATGCTAGGCACAACTCGAAGTCGGATCTAACTTGAAGAGTATTTTAAAGATTACCCCAAGACCTATTCATGCGTAACATCAAAGAGCTTGCCAAGTCTAGCCAATCCAATTATTAAACTTAGCACAGCCCATCCATCTCACCTATCCCCTGAGTTTTTCAATCCAACCACCACAACAAGCGCTCAATTCATCCAACTTAATAGTTTATCATTTCGACTCAACTTTGCTTGACCCACTCACAATTCTCAACCCCTCTAACCCTAGCTAAGAAGCAAATAGTTTCTGTCAAAACGTATCACAAACAAGTCGGAATACATTCTTAGATCATCATAATATTCCACGAGTCACATTAATTCAAAATAGCTCTTGCATAGGACTATAGGTTTTGCAAACACAATCACATGTAAATCGTGGTTTGTTTCAAGCATCATAATGCAGCCAGCAGATAAAACTAGTAATGAACTGAAGACCCATAAGCTAATAGTCTGTTTAAAGCAACACAGGGATCACTGTTAATCATTCTTCCTCTTCTTCGGCTTCCTCGAGCCAGTTCACAAATGGCTCCAGAGCTTTCACAAAAGTTTGCCTGCAAAAATTGTAAGGCCATCCAAAGAATGATACAAAATGATTTGCAAGGCGATACATAAATAAAAGCAGAATTACTATATTACAATTTAGTTGTGCTAACACTTGTGTTAACATTGGCAGTGGGAGAAATGTTGGATTCATATCCGCATAGGGCATTCATATAGGTAATTTCTACTGAGTAAAGATTTCAGTAATAGCAACAAGCTATGGTCTTGTTACTTGGACAAAAGGCGAATGGGAGATAAAAAGTTACAGGGATCCCACATATTCCAAACTTGGGAAGAAAGTTGAGGGAGAGGTTTACGATTTAATTGACAAATACACATATATATAATTTACCATTAGAAAGAACACATACAGTCCCTTTCCACGCACAACTGATGTCAGTAGTTTCTCTTATAGATGAGCTCAAGCGCCCTCTCCTCTACAACCTCTTCCTCGTCGATACTAATTCTTCTCCATCTGACCCACCAGAGCACCTTGTCTCCTTTCCAACCTGTTCCCATCCAATGACTTCTTCTCAGACCAACCCACCCCAAGCACTGCCTTTTTCTCCAGCCACACGCTTGACTTTCGATCTCTCCTCTTCAACCTCTTTCCCACCATGGCAAAAATTTGAGTCTCAACCTCTCCTCTTCAATCTCTTTCCCATCCATGGAAAAATAGTTTTTAAGACAATTTTGAAGGATTTACATCCTCTTCCCAATTAGACAAAATTTAATATCAAAATCTCTACCTTTCCAATTCTTTCTTTCCTGGTAGACAACATGAAAGAAAGAAAAAAAAAACATTCCTAATTATTTATGCTCTCTCAGTCTCTAGCTTGTTAGCTTTCTATTTTCTCTAGTAGATGAAAGATAAGAGGAAATCAAGATAAGGAGAAGAGAAGCAGCGGGCAAAGTGTAAAAGCATTGAAAAGAGTATTATGAAAAAAAAACTCCCCATTTATATGTTCATAAATAACCAAAAATTTATCACAATCTCCTAGTTTTAATCATGCCAAATAAACTAGATTAGGATTTTTAATATTAATTTTAATTTCTCGTCTCTCATTTACCATCTCTGTTGGTTTCTCAGTCACCACCTTATTTTTTTCTTCCAAACTAAATAAGACCTAAATGACCTCAGCCAAAGAACCCACCTCGCATCCACTCGCACAAGTAGCATTTACATCCAAACAAATGAATGGGAAGAGAGGTTAGAGATGCACCTGCCCTTTGGGTTTGCACCCCTCCGGAACCAAAGAAGAATGGTATCTTCAGCAAGCACATCCTGGTCGTAAAGGGACCTTATAATTTCTGGGAATAACTTCATCAGTTTGGCATCCTCGTAGCACTGGATCTGAACTTTGTACATCAGTTCCAATTCCAGCTTGCCACTAGTACAAAAAGCATTCAGAAGTCCTGACCAAGTATTCACCTGATGAAGAAACAAATCTTTATCACTAGATTGATAAACACATGAAATCAATACCTGAAAAAAAAATTGAAAGCAAGGAGCAAACAACATAACTTAAATAGTAAGCATAAAGAAATGAAATCATGAAGTAAATCATTAACTTCATCTTCTCCTTGGGAAAAAGTTTCAAAGACCTTCTAGGCACAAGCTAAAATAGGATTTATCAAGGTGGCATGATTTTGAGTCTGATTTAATGATTCAATAGAGAGACCGGTCACCATGCTAAGTGCTATTAATGTTACATTCTGTAGCATTGTTTATCCTTCAAGGCCTTATTTAACCTAACTGCACACCCAAATGTATGATGAATTAACGTTGACATAAAATACATCACACTATTTTCTAGTAGTTGTATGGAAAGCCACATGCAATGAAGAATGAAGAAGAAACTTAACTAAGATATATATCACTTGCATATTGACGCAGATAATTAACTCAGGAGTTAGAAATTATAGCCATGAGAAATCAAAGGGATTCAACAAATGATTTTCAAGGGTTAATATAATTTTAATTTTTAACACAGTATCAAAGGTTACGGGTTCGAATCCTAGAAACAACCTCTTGTAAAAAATAGGGTAAGGCTGGGTACAATGGATCCTTTCCCGGGACCCCGCATGGCGGGAGCTTCGTGCATCAGGCTGCCTTTTTTTTTTTTATCAAAGCGCCAACCTTGGTTGTCTCTCTTGTTGTGGGCATTTAACGACTGCTATCCCTAGCCATCTCTTCCATTGTCTTCCGATCGCAGTATGTACAATATCTCTCAACCGCCGACTGTTCATCCAATCCATACCATTTGTATATAGTGAAATTCAAAAGGGTCAAAAAAAAAACTCAATTCCTCCACAACATCTACTGTCACAGCGTCACCTCTCATTAAAATTCCATTGACTCTAACCATCAGAAAAAATCCACATTCCCGGACATAAACTCAATGGGAACAATCATCTCCAATGGTCCCAATCGATGATGTTCGTATGCAGCAAAAAAACAACAATTATTTATCAGAAAAACCAGCTCCTCCCCAAAGGCAGACGACCAGAAATTCACAAGTTAGAAATCAAAATGTCATGTCATGGTTAATTAATTCCAAGAACAATGAAACAGGAGAAAACTCACCTATATAAGACAATGAGAAAAATCTAGGAAGCTGCTTATTCAAATAAGGAATTCAAAGTTGTTCGAAATATGTAGTAGTGATTGAGACCAGAGCAGTAAAAGAACAATGAAACAGGAGAAAACTCTCCTATATAAGACAATGAGAAAAATCTAGGAAGCTGCCTATTCAAATAAGGAATTCAAAGTTGTTCGAAATATGTAGTAGTGATTGAGACCAGAGCAGTAAAAATTTCAAAAGAAAGCATTCTTTTAGTGTCTCAATTAAACTGAAATTTACTCACTTGCAATTACAATTATGTCACTAAACTTTTTCTAAATTCTTGTGAATTTCAGGTTTTAGATAGTCTAAGATTCAAGAAAGATGAGTGGCAATGACGAAGGATGATTAAGCTCTATCTACTTGAGGCAAATGATTATCCTAAAAGGAAAGGTCATAATACCAATTAGTTAGTTAGTCAAAATCCAATTTCTATTTATCCAAAAGAGGACAATGCTATGTGTTATGACACTATACGATTGACATCTGAATGTTATATATCTCAAGAATCTTTTTTTATCGCTTTCATTAATAAAACTTTGAATGAGTTTTAATGTGAAATTTGTCAACTTGCAAAACATGAAATTCTTATTCTAACCTACCACCTTATAACAATCACAAACTTTTCATTAATCCATAATCATCTAGGATTAAAAATATTACTGGACCTTATTGGAATACTGCAGCTGCAATAGAAGAATTGGATCTCGAAGAAGATAAGTATATTCAAATAAAAGAAATTATTTCTTATTCAATTGGAAAATCATCCCAGACTTTTACAGAGCAGTTCGGGCCACTACTCAAAGAACTAAGGGACCAGGGTTATATATGGGAAAACCCCCTTCAGCATTGGTCTAAAAAGAAGCCTTGTCAAAACATGTACAGGCATTATTACAACTTGAGGTAATTCGGCCCAGCAAAAGTAGGCACCGGACCACGGCCATTATAGTAAATTCAAGAACAACGGTGGATCCGGAAGCAGGAAAAGAGATAAAAGGGAAGGAGCATATGGTTTTTAACTATAAGAGGCTAAATGATCTAACAAACAAAGATCAATATAGTCTACCAGAAATAAACACCATACTTCAGAAAGTAAGCCGAAGCTCCATTTATTCAAAGTTTGACCTTAAAAGCGGGTTTCACCAAATTGTCATGCATCCTGAGTCCATTGAATGGACTGCCTTCTGGGTACCAGATGGGCTATATGAATGGCTTGTTATGTCATTCGGACTGAAAAATGCACCCGTCATATTTCAAAGGAAAATGGATAATTTCTTCAGAAATACCGAAGACTATTGTTGTCTACATCTATGGTATCCTGGTTTTCTCCAAGAACGATGAAGATCATTCCAAGAACCTCAGAATTATGCTTAACATATGTCAACAACACGGGTTTATCCTAAGCCCAACCAAAATGAAGATTGTTGTTCCAGAAATAGAATTCCTGAGGGCGGTATTGGGGAATCGAAAGATAAAATTTCAACCCCATATCATTACAAAGATCACAGACTTCAAGGAGGAAGACTTGATAACAAAACAAGGAATGCGCTCATGGTTAGGTATTTTTAATTATGCCAGAAATTATATTCCTAATCTCGGAAAATTATTAAGTCCACTCTATGCAAAGGTTAGCCCTATTGGTGATATAAGGATGAACTTCCAGGACTGGTCTCTAGTTAAAAGAATCAAGGAAGCAGTCAAGCAACTTCCTGATCTGGAAGTACCACCTGAAGATTGTTTTATAATACTAGAAGTGGACGGATGTCTCGAAGGATAGGGTGGTGTATGCAAGTGGAAAAGATGTAAATACGACCCTAAATCCTCAGAGAAGGTATGCGCATATGCAAGCGGCAAATATTCCCCTATTAAATCTACCATTGATGCGAAAATATATGTCATGAACACCCTGGAAGCCCTCAAAATATATTACTTGGATAAAAAGGAGATGATCATCAGAACGGCTGTCAGACAATCATAAGTTTCTTCGGAAAGACTGCTACGAATAAACCCTCTAGGGTTCGATGGCTTGCTTTTATGGATTATATCACCGGGACTGGCATTTCTGTCTAATTTGAGCACATAGAAGGCCGTGATAATCAATTAGCAGATTCACTTTCAAGACTGATAAATTATCTCTTAATTTCAGAATGGCCAACCCAGATCCTAGGAGGATTGGAGCTCATACCCCAAGCATTGGAGGAAGTTCAGCAGAAGTCCAGCAAAGGAGGCCCAACTAGAAATGAACAGAATATTGGACAACCTCTCTACCTGGCCGAGCAATACCAAAAGCTCCTACAAAAGCAGTACCCAATCTCCCTTGAAGATGATCAAATCATCAGAGGACAGCTGCACCAGATACAACGAAGGATAGCCGTACAAACCACAAATGCCCTTCAACAATTACGAATCATCCATTCACTCAAGCTACGTGAACGCAAACACCTAAGCTCCAAAGACAACTGGTGGCATGACTGGATTCCTGCCACCTCACAAGTGGACCACCAACTTGAACTTGCGGCAAATTTGCTTAGTGATACTGTCAGACGAATAGATAACTTCAAAGTGTGAATGCGGTGGACCCTATGATAGCTGTAAAGGTGCAATTATATGAGCACCGAATAAACTTTTAAGTTGTAAAGGTGCAATAATATGAGCACCGAATAACTTTTAAGCATCGTACTGTACCGCACATAAGATTCCCTCTTATCAGGATAAAAGCAGGACCTGTCGATGGGGCCCAATGAGCACTCGAGGTTCTTTCTAGTCCTATATAAGAAGGATGTATGAGCCATTGCAGAGCATCAAGCAATACTTGAGCCCTACTTTGGCAATAGCTTGTAAACACTTCCTTTGGGGAATAAATTTTGTTTGAAGTAAGCTGAGTCTGCAACACTCTAGTAAGTTCTTATCTTACTTATTTCAAACTTTACTATTTGATCCATAGTACCCCCCCTCGGTATCAGAGCCAAGTTACTATCAATTTTTCTTAACCTAAAACTTACTCATATCAGTTTAGCAAAAGAATAAGTCTTACCTTGGCAAATATGCGAGAGGCCTCCATAAGCTCAAGCAAACACTTATGTGAGCGAAACTGGTAACAGTAGTGCTAGGGAAAGATTACCTGGCTAGGAACTAAATCATTTTATGAACTCTTTTGGCCTCACTAAGAACACCCAAACCTTTAGGGATTCCATACAAGCTCCAAATTTATAGAACCACTTGCTGTAGGATTTGCAAAGCCTAGTGATTACCAAAGCTCTTTAAATTCCCTTGCTTGTATCATTAAACAAAATAATATCCAACTACAGATCCTTTGCCAAATAGCAGAAACCTTAGAAAATATTCAAACCGACCTAAGAAAAACATTGCTTCTAAAAATCCTGCTACTTTACCAGAAGATCTCATAGAGAAACTTGAAAACCTTTCACTACGACAAAACTGAAAAGCCGAAGGAAAAACTAGGGAAGCTTTTAGTGTTCCAAGACCCTTACCAAATCCTAAAACAAGAACAAGCCAAGCTCAAAAAGTAATGGCAGAACAGCGACAAGTTAGTCAAACCACTACTACAGCCCCAAATCCCCTATTTTAAGATCAGAAAAGAGAATACAGGCAGAATCAACGACGACTCTATAATACTCGATGAACCATACAAAGATTAGGCAGAAGACTATAAGGAAGAGTCCGCACGTATACACTAGAACAACAGCTGGATCCACAAACCCAGCTTCAGGCTTATATGAATGAACGAGCCTCAATAGTTCCAGCGGAAATACTTTATCATTCAAGAAGAGATAATGAACACTACCGAGTTTACACTCAAAGGTCAGAGGAACCTTTACTGGTTATTAATTCTAACCAGGTAGATCATAATTTTATACAGGAGGAAAGTTTTCACCGACTACAAAGGAGCCGAATGCAATATATTCATGTTGGTGTCCTCCAAGTACGAATACAAACCCTCCACGGACAAGAAGGTGTCCTGGCATTAGTCTTCTTCAGGGATAATCGATGGATTGGTGACCAGGCGATAGTAGCCACCATGGAGATTGACTTAACACGTGGCAGTCAAATGGTCTATGTCATACCTGACATAATGATGACTATTAATGATTTTTATAGAAATCTACAGCTGTCCATTCTCACAAGAGGATATGA
>JBBMJZ010000034.1:17245-33751 GCA_037833815.1 Zingiber zerumbet
ATAAAATTTTAATTAAAATATTAATTATTAAATATAAGAAAAATTATAATTATATTAATAAACTATATATTTATTTATATATATATATATATAGGTATGTCGGGTCGGGTCCAGTTAAACCCAGGAACTGCCCCGGACCCACATTAGACCCGTTTAGGCAGGGTCTAAACCCGCCCCGCCAAGGCGGGTTTATTTCGGGGTCGGGTTTGAACTCGCCCCATTGTCATCCCTAATTATTAGTGATTATCTAATTGATCAAGGATTGTTCATTTAAGCTTTTGTTTTAACACAGCTTAACCAAATGGTAGAGCCGAAAAGAAACACAATCATCTCCTAATTGTAGCTCAATCTCTCATGTTCTCTAAACATGTATCAAAATAATATTGGAAGAAGTCATACTCACCGCAACCTACCTCATAAATAGATACCCTTCTCAAGTCTTAGAATTCCAAACCCACCCATGTCAATTCTTCTTAGGACAACCAACCACACATCCCATATTCTCCATCCCTATCAAGTTGTTTAATTGCACCACTTTTGTCCATATCCATAGCCAAAACCGTAAAAAACTTCATCATAGATTCTTTGATTTCTTCTCATCCAAAAGGGTACAAATGCTACTAATTACAAGAAAATTCTACAAGCGCATGTATGTTACATTTTTTTTTTACATCGGCCATATTATCCCAAATCTGACATTCACAGGAAGAATAGTTTCACACAAAAATATCAACTTTAGGATATCAATACCAAGTTTAATGACCTAATATTCCCCTCAATTTATCAAATCCGATCAATACTCAGAAAGAATCAATCCCTACTCACCGAAATGAACTCATGGTTTCATATGTCAACTCACCTAGAGAAATACCTAAAATTCAAAGTACTCCTTCCCTAACATTTCCTCTTCTCCAACTGTTAGTCTTTATTCCCTTAAACACTAATTAATCCAAAAGCCGCAAAGAATGTATCACCTATTCAAGAAAGATAATAACCAAAGGGAGAAAGAGCACCATGTACTCCTTGAGCAGATCCAAAAATTGGGAGCAACCCCCAAATTAAAAGATCCATAAGGTAACTCGAATCCTGAATCTTTTAAAAATGGTGATCTTCCTATTGCAAAAAATAAAAGGGTGGTAGAGAATACACAAAACATCCAATTTGTAACTGTCATATCAAGGGCTATCTAATAAATAAAGGACTTTTGTGGCAAATCTAAATCAAGCACAGATTCCTAAATCTCACAATACCGTAATGGAAGGTTGTTGTTGAAGAAAAGTTTCAAGCATTAGAGAAGAATGGAACATGGAAGATTATTGAACTACCACCTGAAAAGCATTTTGTAGGTTGTGAATGGATCTTTACAATTAAATATAGAGACGATGGAAGGATTAATAGATTCAAAACTTGATTCATTGCAAGAAGATTCACACAATCCAATAGAATTGATTACTATCTCCGGCCACAAAACTAGACTGGTTACTTCATCAATTACATGTTATTCTTAATGGAGACTTGTCACATGAGGTTTACATAAGCATCCCTCTTAGATTCGAGTCGCAAGCCACAACAACAAAGTTTATAGTTTGAAATGATATGATCATCATACGGGCTCAAACAATTCCCAAGAGCTTGGTTTGATAGATTTATTAAGTAATCAAGCAAAATGATTATCTATAATGTCAAGTACATCACATCCTCTTTGTTAAATGTTCGCCTCAAGGGAAAACTACCATCATTTTTCTTTTGCCAGCTCTTGCAAAACTGCCACCATTATTGCATACATAGATAATGTTCACCTCAAGGGAAATTTGCCATCATTATTGTATACATGGATGACATTCAAGAGTCTCCTAGCTAGAATTCAAAATCAAAGGTTTGGAAAGCCTAGTATTTTCCTGGAATGGAAATAGCTTGGGCGAAGGAATCTCACTCTCTCAACAAAATTAAAGACCGTGGAATGCTCGGATGGAAGCTAGACTCAACAATCAAACTATGAATCATAGAGGATTATGCATTAGTTGATAAATGCAAATGTCATACACTTGTGGCAAACTCATAGACTTATCACATTCAAGACCAAAGGTGGCTACTCGGTTAGTATAGTGAGTCAATTAATGAAAAATCCAAATGAAGAGTATATGATTTGATCAAACGTTGATCCTACTACATATGTATGGAGAAATTTAGTTACATGGCATAACAAGAATTAATCTTTTGTGTCAAGAACCAGTGCAAATGCTAAATTTTGAGCTATGCGGCTACAAAGTCTCTTAAATGTAGTTAATGATCATTGTTGAAGATCCTATGAGGATGTTTTACGATGATCTATCAGCATTCCAAAGAACCCAATGAATCAACATGATGAAACAAAACACATGAAGGTTGATCACCACTTCATAAAATAAGATAGAAGAAGGAATAATCAATTATTGCATCTGCTAACTAGTTTTCAAATACCAAACATCCCCAATATAGAGGATAGGGAAGAACTTTGAAGATTAAGCTTAATCAACATCTACAACCCAACTCGAGGGGAATGTAGAATATATTCCTATTTTAATTGTCCTTTTTTAAGGAGATTTGATCAATTTTCTTTCCTTATTTTCTAAATGTTGTATCATGTACCATACAATATGATTTTTGAAAGTTAATATAATTTTAATTTCAAACAGTAAAGATGATAAAAAAAAGGACAGCCCGGTGCACAAAGCTCCCTCTATGCGGGGTCCGGAGAAGTATTCATTGTACGCAGAATTACACTATTTTTTGCAAGAGTTTGTTTCCCGAAACAATAAAGATGATCAAACTCATAAATAAATAACACAAAAAACACTACCTGACGAAGTATAGAATTTGCATTCTGCTGCTGGTTTTTACCAGACCATTGAAAAGTATCCATTAGCATATCCCACAAAATGCGTACAACTTCAACATCGGGTAATTTAGCGTCCTTTACATGCTGTTTTGCAGTTTGTATGACATCAGAGATATCTGTTTCTTCTGCAATCTGGGTTGTTAGTGTTGTTTTCATTTCCTTAAGTTTCACTTCAAATATTTTCTTCTCATTATACTCAACAAGAGCTAACAATCCTTCTTTACTGTAGAAGTTACAACAGAGAGAGAAAGTCAACAATTTTATAGATGAAGAAAGATAAAATGTTGAGAGTTGTTGATAAAGTTTTAACATTGATGGCATGCCCTTGTGCTGGAGCATAATACTTATTCTAGTATGATAGTAGCCATGCTATGCCCCTACTATATTAAATTTTGTCAACAGACTTATCCGTAAAACATTAAGCTTTTTCATGTGAACAAAAATAAGAAAATTCCAAATGTCCTTTAGATAGTGCAGTGGCCCAATTTTTTGTAACTCTAAACACATGTAAAGCTACTCAAAAATATATCACACAAAAAAATGCTAAAAGATTAACATATTGAATGTCATAATAGAGATGTTGAAGAAAAAACACTCACGTGAAATGCTCAGAAAAGCATTCAGTAGAGCGCTTGGCAGTGGGAAAACAATCAAGCAGTTTGTCCTCCATTTTACCTCGCTTCAAAAGCAGCATGAGATCATCCAAACTGTTTTCTACCAAATACTCCTTAAAGAAAACAGTAACAAAGGAGAGTACTAGCCCCTTGGCAACGAGATTATCCTTGAGCAATGCTTGGAAGACAGTCTCAGGCGGAAGGCCTGATAATTTCTGAGAGAATGCAAGAGCAGTAAATATGGCAAGCTTCTGTCTTTCATTCTCCTCGAAAAGTTCCAAGGACTGAAGGAACTTTTGCATAACATTTTCAAGGTTTTTAATCAAAAAGGGCCTTCGCCGCAAAATTTTCTGAATGTACAGAACCGAAGGCAAGATGGCTTCACGTTTAGGCTGGCAATCTAGAACTGAGTAAGGGTGCCTCTCTCCCTCATCAGGCTTTATTGTACCTGGTTGTGTCCGGCCACCAGTGAAGATAACCTAAAGCAGTATCAAGGAATCAGTTGCAATAGCTTAACGAAACAGCACCAGGAAACATTAAACACATGGCTCACAAAGCATCAACTGTTTAAGTGTAAGGTTAGTAATGAAATTCAAAATCCATCCTATAGACCACCCAAAATAGGTTGAGTAGGATTTTAACCCAAAATAACCCTGAGAGAACTTGACAAAGAAAAGAAAAACAGACCTAAATCAAATGAAATCAGTTTGGTTCTGGTTTCATATTCTCTTTTTTCACATCTTTGGGGGCTCTAAAGCATTATACAGAATATAATACAACTATGGATTTAATAACCAACATTTTTATATATTATATCAGTATGTATACTAAATAAAATGTCAGGTAACACTGGGTTGATTTAAAAAAAAAAAAGCATTCACCAGCTGGAAACCCAAACTTACCAAGAAAACCAGATGCTTTGGGTTGGATTTCCAGCTTAGTCAAGGTGACAAAGTTCAAATGGAAGGTAAAAAACAAAAAAATAATAAATAGAAAAAGTCAGTGGCATTTTAAAATATTCCAGCTATGGAAACATGCATGTATGTATTAAGAGATTGTATCCATGCAAGAATGACAATATTCCAGCTATGGAAACATGCATGCATGTATTAAGAGAATGTATCCATGCAAGAATGACAATATTCCAGCTATGGAAACATGCATGCATGTATTAAGAGATTGTATCCATGCAAGAATGACGTGTGAAGGAGTTCCACCGAGGAAAGAAGACAACTTCAGGCTCAGATGCAGGGGAAAAGGCCCCAAATCCACCACTTAGAGATGAAGAATGGAGCCTCATGTTTGGAAAGGTCTGCAAGAAATTGTGGAACTGATGCAAGAGTAGCTATTTAGAGAAGGATTTGCAGAAATTCATACCACATTTTGCAGTTTTAAACTTGGTAGATGAATTCCAAACAAGATAATTGGAGAACATGAGGGGGATGAAAAACAGAAGTACTACCAAATGAAGACCTCCAGTTATGAACTGGCATAATAAGCTGTTGATGCTGCTCTAAACCCTCTTTTACTAAAACCTGGATTGGAGGCTTAATTAGAGATGTGGAAAGTGAGTGTAATGGAGGCAACATCCACACAAACCCTACAACTCACCCAATGAAAGTGGGCCTCAATAATAATATTGAGTTAGGACTGGAAGCTACAATAAATTTGGGATTTAGGAAGCTCGAGGTATAGACAGATTGCGAAGAATCTTTCTTAGTTCTCAAGATCCAGCTATTAGTGTATGCTGGCAAGAAGAACCAATGCTTATGTTGATGAGCTGTTGGATTGGAAAACAATTCTTACATACTGTGCAAGGGAGAAGAATGTTCATGTTGATTAGTTAGCAAGGAAGCTTTGTCAACTGTGTTTGCTATGGAAGTTTTATTAACCTTCCAGAAGGTCCAGAAATGCTATTTTATAAGGGTAGCTTTGACTATATGAATAAATAGGTTAGTTCTACGACCTCCTTTTCATAAAAAGGCATTTATAGTCACTGCAATCTATGACTAAACATGCAAAAGATTAGGTGCAAGATAGACCAACAGAAACAAGATGACATGTAGACTAAGTCATGAAACAGCACAGAAACAAGAGGGAAATATTTTAGTCAAAGGAAAATACTCATTAATTACCTCAAAAAAGGTGTCACCATATCTTGAGAAGTTAAGTTCTGAAGATTCAATATTCTTCACAACAAGTTCCTGACGGAAGAATTTCAAATAATCAATAGATGTGCAAGAATGAACGAAATCTACAAGTAGAAAATTAGACAAGCAAAAAAAAGATGATTCTCACTGCCATAATCAACCTAAATTACAAGAGCTAGTGTGGGTTGAACTAAATTTTGTATAGTTATAGGGTTACAAATGATTTGTAATTTATGAATTAACATAGTCACATAGCTCCAGTATATAATAAGCTATGTTTACTAATCAAACATAAGTTATAAATCATAATTGGCATAGTTATAAAGCTACTCCTGATGCTTTTAAGTCAAGTACATATGCACAAACCTATCTTGTGGAATTGAACATTGATTGTATAACGTCCTTTCAAAGAAATTAAAATGTATGGGTTTTATAAGTCATGAACTGTCCTGCAATGTGAAATGCAGTCTCATTCTTGATTGTTTCAAAATGGCTTCTAAAGAATATAATTTTCACAAATAAACTTCTCTTTCTAGATAGATATTTTTTATTGTCACTCTTCAAATTTTATTCCCCAAATCTCTACTTCTCAGGTTCTGTCATTGAATGGCAAACAGAGAGCATGTTGATTTGGAGATGAATTTATTTTATGGTTTCAAACCTTAAGCTTATTGGATTAATAAGTTAATCTAATTGGGTTTTGGACTTATTGGATTCATGGGTTAATCCAATATTTTTGTTCTTTCTTTTAAGCCCAACCCAACTAGAAAGCCCACTACAGGAGACTTTAAAGGTTAGGTTTTCTTTTTAATCTTCACCTTAAATAGTCATCTCTTCAAAAAGGACAAGAAGGTGAAGAGTTTGCAAAAAGGTGAAGAGTTAACTTCTTCTTTGATTGTCACCTTAAATAGTCATCTCTTTATAGCCACCTTAAATAGTCATATTTTAAAGAGGGCAAGAAGGTGAAGAGTTAGGTTCTTCTTAGATTGCCACCTTAAATAGTCATCTCTAACAGGAAGGAAAAGGTGTGTGAGACTCCAAATTTCTAAGTTCGTGGGGCGAACGAAGAACGTGCTCATGTGGATTTCATAGAAGTGCAGACATTCTAATCGCGCTCAGATCGACCGGACTAGCAGTCTTATAATGGTTGTTCACGCATCAAAGGTAACAATCCTATTCACTAAAGTAGTTCTGCATTCGCATGAATCTCTAAAGAGATCAATTTTCGCTGCGTTTTTAATTTATTTTTCGCTATATATCACAACAGGAAGGAAAAAAAAAAAAAAAAAGGCAGCTCGGTGCACGAAGCTCCCGCTATGTGGGGTCCCGGGGAAGGATCCATTGTACGCAACATTACCCTGTTTTTTGCAAGAGGTTGTTTCCAGGATTCGAACCCGTGACCTTTTGGTCAAAAAGCGACAACTTTACCGTTGCGCCAAGGCTCCCCTTCTATAGATCACAACAAAGCAATCATAAAATGCTTCTAGTTGTTTCCTTTGTAGTGCGCACAGAATCCTAACTCATTGTTATCAGCTGATTATATCACTAATTAATCAAGCTACTGCCAAATTTTTACAGGTTGTCAGCACGGCAATTAACAGAATCTTGATTCCAAAATGACAACATATATAAGCATGAATAAGATCTCTTATTTTTCTTATATCCAACAAGCAACTAAAATCAGGAATTTTTCAAATCTTTATAGCACGATTTGGTGAGAAAATAAGGCAAGATCTTTCCAATTGTTCCTTAATAAACATACCAGATCGCCAGCATTATCCAGATATATCTGGACCACTGCATCTGCAAAAGCTGCAGGGTCCAAAGGAGCAGCTATATTCCGTTTGCGGGTCTTTATCCGCGTGCCACTGCATTTAAAAAAGAACGGTTTTCATAATTCCTCACATTCCAGTGCTGCCTAAGGTCTATTTAATCAATGCTTTGTCGTATATGGTACAGTGACCTAGTACCATTTACAGCAAAGAAGAGGATTTGAGTCATCTGAGCATGCACCTTTTTAACTTCTTGGCGTGTGATAGAAAAACTGCTATTGTATTTGAAAGACCACAAGATTGTGAGACAGAAACAGAAGAGTGACTGGTTGTACAACGTTACAAGTGTGAAAATTCCCTCACTAAAACTTAGTTCAATATCACATGCACTTTTTACACTAATATTATAACATTTTTAAGGCTACAAAAAACTAAGAATTCAGCATTGAAGAACTTTAACTTAGTCATAGTGATTAGTCATAGTGATTGAGCAATCAAGTTGGCCAATACACTAGAGACGACAGACTAGGCTTTTGGTTACAGATCTTAAAGCACTTGTTCTTTGAGTATAAGAAAAGAAAAGTAAATATATTAGAGTAGCAAAAGTATGAACAATGTGATATTTAGCTGTACTAAGTCATAAAAAGGTACAAAATCAAGGTCCAGATCCTAAAGACCAAAAGATGTATTTCCAGAGGTCAGGAACCTTTATATGATCTGCAATGTAAAACATGTACATCCAGCAACATTATTGTGCCAAAGCTGGAATCTTAAACCATATTAACTCAAACTAGAGAAAACAAGCCATCACAAGTGTGATTCCAAAGCTGGCAACAAAGATTCTTAACCACAATTTTAAATAAAGTCCAAAAAATTAGTTTATCTGATAAGTCATTTACCATTCTATAACTGACAACAGTACACAATGGAAAAGAAAAATCAATGGATTGCTAGTTTGGATTTTCATTCTCTTCATTTTTTTAGGTAAACTCCTTGTGGGTTCTATAGTATAGGATAACACACCCCTTATAAACAATAGACATATATAATCCTTCCTTCCTTGATCAGAATTTCTCCAAATCATCTTTGCCTACAAATTAAGCCTGTGGCTGAACTCAAACCATCACTTAAAGCAAAACAATTAACAAGTTATTATAATATAGAATTATTATCCTTTATTATCTCTATAATGAAGGGGAGCCTTGGTGCAACGGTAAAGTTGTTGCTTTGTGACCTAAAGGTCACGGATTCAAATCCTGAAAACGGTCTCTTGCAAAAAGCAAGGTAAGGTTGCGTACAATGGTGCACCGGACTGCCCTTATTATTATTATTATTATCATTATCATTATCATTATTATCTCTATAACATGTAATTTAATTATAATAAGTAGTAAATTATCATATTTTATTTAAAATAAGACCCAGTTATTAGATTAATCTTTTTAACTACTGATAAGGCACATCTCAGATGCCTATAAATAAGCACAACGACCTTTGACAAAAAATCAATCAATAAGTTAATTTGTTATGAATTAAAAGTCTTTTGGCTATTGGGAGTCTATCCATCTCTTTCCCCTTTCTCTGATTTCAAATGAGATGGGACATGAGCTCTTATCAATTTGATATTAGAGTAAGTTCCTCGTCACCACCTGTCACCCTACAGCACAACCACCATCATCCTGCACGTTTTCCCCTTCTTACCTCTAATTTTCTATAAGATAAGCGGTGTTCTCATTGCCACCAATCACCCTACACCACAACCTCTCCATAACTACCATCGTCCCACCCTTTCTTTCCTTCTTTTGTCTAATTTTCTATAAGATATGAAGTGGATTCGTATCAAAATATGTTTTTTTGACTTTATCCTTTAAATACCACAATATTGTGCGACGTAGTTTGAATCAGGCAGCACAGCATATTTAAGAAAATTAAAGAAGTCTGAATGAAGGGGAGCAGATCAACATACCCTAGAGTGGGTTTCTCCTTCGAGCTGCGAAGTAATAAATCAATACGTTAGCCAGATACATAAGAAAAATCGAAACGTGCTCATGTCGTGTGTAAAAGCAGATCTACAACAAAGATTTACAGATCTATCACAAAAAGAACAAAAGAACCCGATTTAGCATTCAACGATCGTGAATTTATTCTTCTGGCATACATCTCGAGAGGAAAGCAAAGCAACCTTCGAAGGCGACAAATCGAAAGGAAAAGAGAAGGATAGATACCTCATAAACCAAGACAGAGATCCTCGATAAAAACCAAGATGGAGATCCTTCGATAAGGCTTCGAACGGCTAGTGGAACTGGAAGGGGCGAAAAAATTCTCCTTTTCTGCCCTCAATAACACGAATAAATACCCTAATCGAGACCCGACCTTGGTTCAGTGACGGGTTGACGGTTCGAAATTACGGGTTCGATAGGACTGTAAACAAGTTGAGCCGAGCCGAGCCGAGCTGAGCTGAGGTTTAGGGTATTTAAGCTTGTTTGATAAAGTAATCGAGCCGAGCTTAAAATGAACCAAGCTTTTGAAATGAGTGTTTAAACTTAGCTTGATTTATTTTTTTATGAGCGTGAGCTTGTTTAAAGCTTAACTTGAGCATGGTTTATTTAGATATTATGAAGCTCTCAATTCAAGTTTGACTTGAGCTTGGTTCGAACTTAATTCGTTTAAATGTTATCAAACTTTCAATTCAAATTAGTTTGATTGTTTGAAACTTTTAGTTGTTTAATTAGTTATTCAGTTTGATAATTTAAATTTATTTATTTTATTTTATTATTTATTTAGCATATTGAAAAAAAAATTTATTAATCAATATGGTTCGTGAACATTGTTCATCAACGTCATTCTTGAACGTTATTCATGAACGTTGTCCACGAACGTTTACGAGCTGAACACATATATATTCAAGTTTGTTTGTTTAGCTTAACGAGCTGTTCAAATAATCGTATGTATATTGAACGAATATAAACAAGCTCTTACCAAGATGAACATCAAATTTGTTCATAAATGCTTAGTTTATTTATAGCCCTAGGATTCGATCGGCTCCAACCATTAAAAAATTCTGGATTGTTAATTTTAATACCGCTTACAAAACTTGATTATGATTCGAATCACGATTCAATGATTCAAAATTATTATTTAGATTTTATTTTTAAAATGTATTAATATGCATACATTTAAAGAACTATGAACATAAATATTACATATCTAGATATTCCACTTTTAGATAAGCTAGATATTCAACAAAAGTATTTTAACCTACCATTAAGGATAAATTGGAAAGCAATAGGTCCTAAAATTATCTCCCTGTCCACTTAGGATATAAAAAATATTAAAACTACATATTAGTTCATTGCATATAAAAATCTTTTTTATTTAAAGTTAAAAAAAAATATTGCATTGACTTCCAACTTAAAAAGTAGAGAAATATGAAACTTAAGGGGGTGTTTGTGTTGGAGATCGTTGTAAAAGATTTAGAATGTTATGTTGAGGAGATGATTGGTTCATCTCCCTCAACATATATTGCGATTAAGAGTTATCAAGATATCAATTATAATCTGATACTTTCTTCTTATAAATATATGTGTCTAAGAGAAATCAAAGGCTGTGCATCGAAAAGGTGATTGCAGGCAAAGTGAAGAACATTCAGGTTTAGAGGGTTTTGGTTCGTGAACTCTACGAAGAGATTTTCAATATTATTTCATGATCACTTTTTCGATGTCAAGTGGTGACCAAGTTTATCTCGGGAGATCACTGTAAGTTGTTTACATGTTTTATCTTATGTTTCATGCAGTTAGAATCAACATTGGTATCAGAGTTGTGCCTTAGTTCTAACAAATACATGAAACTTATCTCTTCGTGGAAAAAAAATCTCTCTACCGTTGTCGCCAGGCAGGATCACAACTGGTTCGCGATCTACTGCAGCCGTCAAGCCCCAAGAGGTTGCTGACTATCGGCTTCCGTGGGCAGAGTGTTGGCGACCACATCGGGAGGCCGACAATCAACCGCATTCGTTGCGGCAACCGCGTGCATCGTGGTAGAAAAAGTAAGCGTCTTTAATCGATTAAAACATATTTTAATTGATTCAAAAATCTGTGTAATCAATTAAACTGACGAAGTACGGTAAATTTGTGTAATATATTAGTGTAATCGATTCAAGTATAGGTGTAATCAATTCAAATAGATTTTTAATCGATCTAGGTAATAGATTAAATGAAGAAAACTGTATATGTTATTATTTCTCAGTCCAAATAAGAGAAAGTGTTTAAAAAATAAATAATTAATTAAATAAACACGAAATGTTCTCAAGTTTAAACCGTGTTTTCCATGAACACGTTTAATTTAATTTAATTAAATGTATTTATTAATTAATTATATCCATATAGACATATTTGGTTAATTAATAAATACATGTTTAATTAATTTATGGTTTGATTATTGAAAATTGAACTAGACTAACTTAGTCCAATCAAGCTTTCAATTTGGTTCAAATTATTAGTTAGTTTAACCAGACCAGTTTGATTCAATAATACCTAGATTTGGTTCAAATCATTAGTTGATTTAATCATATTAGTTTATTATTGAATTAGTTAGGGGGAGTTTGTTTACATGGGTCCAGCTAACCAAATCAGACCAGATTCATTTTAATAGGCCGGATTTGATCATATAGTACAAATTGCCTAACGGGTCAGGATTTGATAAAAAAATAGGTTAGAAATAAACCAGAACAAAAATAGATAATGCATTCCTTTCCAATTAGATTAGTTCTAATTGGAAAATAGACCGAACACAGGGGTTGGTCAACAGATCCAATGAGTCAATCAACTGAGACTCCCTAAATAAAGAAAATTTATTTTTCTTATTTGCTTATGTATTCTGTAATTCTGTATATAGTTGTTCCATGTATATATAGGAATTGAATTTGACCAGTTTTGTTACTGATTTATCGGTTTTGTACTAATATCATTATTTTCAATTCCAAATACCACGAACAATATATACGATGATTGGTCGCTATGAACGACAACATGAGATTTAAGAGAAGATCAAGGAGCTAAATTATAACCCTTATCACAAAGTCAGATAGCTAATTGTCGGCTTGATAGGATATTTTGGAAACTTGAGCGAGAATGGTTTCTGGTCTAGGACAAAGACAGAAGATGGATTCTTGTTTGGTCACTACCAGAACATCTCAGTGATATAACACACCAACTATGAGCTTATTTTGAAAGGCGCATCTCATATTTAGAGATGTGTCGGCAGTTACTTCAATTGAAATGGAATCATGAAAAATCTGAAGAGGATCTAGATTCTGAAGAAATCGATCCTATATAATTTGAGGAGAATCCAGATCTCGTAGAAATGAACCTCGAAGAATTTAAAGAGGATCCAGAAATGGACCTCAAAAATTTTGAGGAGGATCCAAAAATAAATCCCGCAAAGGATTTAGAGATGGATCCTGAAGAATCAGAGGAGGATCCGAAAGAGTGTGTAGAAGATCTAGAAATAGATCTAAACATCGATATAAAGGATGATTATGAGACTGATCATGACATCATCGAGTCTGAGATGAACGAGATAGAATTACCCACTGCACTAGTATTTATCCTAATGGGAGTAGTGTTAGCTTATCTATGTTGCTAGTGTTCTATTTACTATCATTATGTATGAACAATTTTAGCTCATTTTGTTTTTCATAAAATAATATAGTGGAAACTGTTGTTTTGTACAAATAGTGTTATATTCTATGAAAAAGAAAAATAGTTATATTATGTGTTAACTAACTTGCTTATGATTAGTTCATATTTTTATTATTCGTTCATATTCATGATTAATTCATATATATGATTAGTTCATATGAAAATAATTAGTTCATTTAATTAGATGTGTGTAATATAATTGATCAATGTTGATTGGATTGGCATATACAAATGATGAGTGAAAATATAATTATCACTTGATTTTATAAACTAATTCTAATTTACACTGAGTCAATAATTAATTGCATGCATATAAATTACACTGAAATAATAAATAATATATTTATTTATGTAGATTATGACAACTAAAACATCATAGTTGAACTCAATAAAGGAGAAAAATTATATAGAGATAACTACAAAAACTGACACCTCAAGATACAATACATTATGTAGGATCAAAAGCGCTAAAGGGGGATGAATAGCGCTCATGGATAATTCATTCATTTTAGAGTAAAACACGCAGCGAAAAAAGTTAAACATAAACACCAAGATTTTTTACTTGGTTCGGAGCATGTGGCGACTCCTACTCCAAGGTCCACACTCGTTGAGTGTTTATTTTGGACAATCACTATCAATTCGAAATATTATAACTTTAAGTACAGTTAATTAAATGTAGTAAAATATACCAACGACTAAGAACGAAAAATTTTAAAGCTTCAGGTCACCGGAGTCGAGTTATAGCTTTGTCGGATCGTTCTTTGAGCAGCACACTGAAGAAGGATTATGAGTTCAAGTGTTGTGTAAGCTGCTGCTCGAACCAGGCTTAAATAGCCTGTTGAGGGCGCCTCCAACCGCATGGAGGGTGCCTCCAGCCCGCCGAGTCAGCCGCATTGATAGGCTCCGCTTCACTTGCTGCTTATCCGCCTGAGGACGCCTCTAAGCTCCATAGAGGGCACCCTCCATCCAGTGTCCAGGGCGCCTCCACCAGCCTTGGAGGGTGTCCTTGGCCTGCATCCTACACTGCTTAAATCCACAAGACTCATCCAGACACTGAATAAATTCATAAGGCTGGATTACCTCATTAAACTAGATGTTCCAAGATTTCGAAGCTTGCTTCAGTCCATAAATAGACTGATTGAGCTTTCGAACTAGATGCTCTTTGCCTTTTTTAATGAACCCCTTTGGTTGCTACATATGGATGTTTTCTTCAAGACTTCCGTCAAGGAAAGCTGTCTTGACACCCATTTACCAAACCTCATAATCCCTATGAGCAGCAAAGAATCCGGATAGACTTAAGCATGGTTACTGGTGAAAAAGGTTTCCTCTTTCTGAGTATATCATTTTTCAACAAGCCTTGCTTTGAAGGTTTTCACCTTCCCGTCTTTCCCTCTTTCTCTTTCGTAGATCCATTTACATCCTAATGGCTTTTACACCATTTGGTGGTCCTACTAGCTCCCAGACCTGATTAGAATACAAGGATTCTATTTCAGAGTTCATTGCATTTTTCCAAGATACTGCATCTTTATCTTGGAGTACTTCGTCATATGTCTGGGGATCAGGTTCATGTTCACCAGGGATCAAGTCCGAAGACTCTCCCAAAAACATGGACCTTTCAAGTTGCCTAACAACCGTCCCACTACGATAAGACACTGTTTGTAATTGTGCATTATTTGTAACACGTGTTGCAGTTTCTTGTGGTATCTCATCTTACACTGTTGGTACTAAATTAGACATGTCTTCTCTTATCTCCTTGAGAACAATTTTACTTATGGACTTGTGGTTCAATACATAGTTTTCTTCTAAAGATCGAGCATTTATGCTAACAATGATCTTCTGATCTTTAGGACTATAAAACAAACCACCTATCGTTCCTCTAGGATATCCTACGAGTGAATTTTTGTACGAGATTCCAACTTATCAGTATCTCCTTTCAACACATGTGTTGAACTATCCCAAATCCGAATATGTCTCAGGCTAGGCTTACGCCCATTCCACAATTCTGTGGGAGTAGAGGGTACTGATTTAGAAGGTACCAAGTTCAGCATATCCCAAAATGAAATTTGGTAATTCTGATTAACTCATCATCGATCTAACCATTTCCATAAGAGTCCTATTCATTCGTTCTGCCATACCGTTCTGTTGGGGTGTACCAGGTGCAGACAGTTGGGATTGAATCCCAGCTTCTAATAAATAACTCCTAAACTCTCCTAAGAGGTACTCGTCACCACGATCAGACCGTATTGTCTTGATACTTTTACCATGAAGTTTCTCTATATCAGCCTTGTACTCAAAGCACTCAGACTTGCGTCACATCAAGTAAATATATCTGAATCTCGAATAGTCATCTATTCAAAACTACCTCTTGCTTGGACAGTCATAGGACCACACAAATTAGAATGAACCAATTCTAACACATCTTTGTTGTATACCCTTTAGCCTTAAAAAAATCTCTTGGTCATTTTTCCTTTCAAGCATGATTCTCAGGTTGGAAAATTTTCCACCATTAATGAACCCAAAAGTCCATCAGTTATAAACCTTTGAATCCAACTTAAGTTAATATGACCTAGCCTTAGACGCCAAAGATATGTTTGGTTCATTTTCGAACGCTCTTTTCTCTTATTAGTTTTTAAAGATGAGTTATTAATTACCATTTATTGCATCGTGAGAGTTATTTGATTAAAAGTGTTTTTAAATTGTCCAAAAATGTATCAGAGCAGATAACTTCCCTATTTTTCTTGAAAATAACTTTGTCATCAAAAGAAATAGAATATCTATTCATAAAAGTTTAGAAACTGAAAATAAGTTATTTCTAAAACTTAGTACATAAAGACAATTTCTTAAAATAATATTTTATTTCTAAATAAACTTCTCCCACTACAACAGCCGCTACTTTCGTAGCATTGCCCATGTAGATGGTAATCTTCTCATCATATAGTCGTCGAGTTTCCTAGAACCCCTGCAATAAATTACAGACATGATCAGTGGCTCCTGTATCTACACACCAGGTACTAGTAGATAACATCACCAAACATGTTTCAACTACTAGAGAATAAGATATACCTATATTGTTCTCCTTCCTTTGAGGACAGACTACTTTACTTAAATGATACATCATTTTGAGGATACGATCCCTTACGGGTGTCCCCTCAATCATGGTGGTCATCAATAAATTTCTCATGGCCTCTTGCCTGGCAGCCTGATTTTGGTGTCCGAAAAGTTCCTTGAGATTGAGTATCATGTCATAGGCAGTCGGTATGACCTGATGCTGATGTTGCAGCACATTTGACATAGAAGTCAAAATGTAACTCCGCGCCATCTCATCTGCCCTTACCTTTTTCCTATGATACTTAATCTCCTCTTCACTAGAATCATTATCTGGCATGCTAAGAC
>JBBMJZ010000035.1:0-25020 GCA_037833815.1 Zingiber zerumbet
TAAACTTAGAATCAATAGTGTTAAGTTCCGCTTGCGATTCAAGTTTAATTTAAAAGAACACATGATAGCTAGGAAAGATTTAGGACTTGTACAAAGTTTTTGTACAGGGGAACCATTAGATTTTCCGAGTAGCAACCAACATCCTTAAGCAGGGAGGGCAGTGACAACAACCATAAACAAATATGATTTCTGAAATTGTTGTTGATTGTGATACCAAGTTTTGGGTTTTCAACTATACAAAGATGAGTTGATTTTTCCCAGCTAACAAAAACCAGAATAGTAAAATGATCAGAATATGAATTCAGAAAGCAGAATTCATTCTGCTTCTGAGTTGATGCTTAGTTCCTGTTATTGGGATTGAGAAAGATGCTGAATCTGAGTTTAAAAAAATTGTTGAGCAGATAAATCACTTTCATGGTTTTTTTTCATTCTTTTGCTATTTGTCAGGATTCTTCTACTGTTAAGTGATTGGTTGCAGGGCAGCTGTGTATCAGTTTAGATTAGTTGTGAGCCAAACTCTTTTTTTAGTTTCTTGGTTATTGATAAACTCAAGTAAATTTCTTGTTTTCTCATTGACAAATGTTATTCTTCCTTATTCAAGTTGTAACGACCCGGCCCCTTGGGCGGCCACACTAGCGGTCCAACTGGCGGCCCCTTGGCGGCCCCTTGGGCGGCGACAATGGCGGCCAAACTGGCGACCCCTTATGTCGTCAACCGACGACCCTCGGGCGTGCCGTACTCACAAGATCTTCCCACCCCTGGCCAGTGAATTTTTGCCTTCCCCAGGATTTGAACTCTAGACCTCCAGGATAAGTACTACAATTTATGAATCTTGGCGCTCACTTGGCTACCAGGATTCATAAACTCTATTACTTATCCTGGAGGTCTAGAGTTTGAATCCTGGGGAAGGCAAAAATCCACTGGCCAAGGGTGGAAAGACCGTGTGAGTAACGGCACGACCGAGGGGCCGCCTTGGGGCGTCCAAGGGGCCGCCTTGGGGCGTCCAAGGGGCCGCCTTGGGGCGTCCAAGGGGCCGAGGAGTCGTGTCGTTACAATAAAAAGGCGTCTTTTTATTGTATACAACTAGCTTAATAACCCGCCAAGATATATTTAACAGAAAATATTTTCAATATACGACTAATCTTGTAGATCGGCTGAGATGCATTCAGCAAACAAATAATAGACAACATTTTGATAGCCTGGTAAATTTGTCTGGGAATATTCCCTCGAAGCTTCTTCATTAATTAAGCAGTTACAGCGGCATACTGTTTTGGGTATTTTCATCAAGAGCTCAAATTATAAACGACAAAGAAGGTACATTTGTGGGTAGAAAAAAGATTTCTCAGAACTACCATGAAAACACTCAGGTTATACTTTTTTCCATCACTTAACAAACTTTAATAAACCGGGGACTACTTGGTGATCGCGGAGGTTATGTAAGGTGGTATAAAAAAGGGAATTCTCTTCGTTGGCAAGGTACGCAAACACAAACATTTGCATCCAAAATCCTACTTTGTCGTACTTTCATCACCGTTCTTTTTCCACCTTCAAGAGAAAAGACTAACTTGAGTGTCGAAGGATGTCTTAGGCTACTAACGCTTTATTGGCTCGTCTGATTTATACGCAGGATTGTTAAGAAATTCCCTTCGTATCTCGAGAAGTCCATTATTCTTCGATCGACCACCCAGTGAAATCAGTGCATATCTTATAGTCTTCAGGCAGAATACGTAGATAAAGACTTTTTCTCCACTTGAACTCAACTGTAACCTGAGAATAGAGGTTAGGTTGGTGGAATTTATCAGTCACTTGATCATGAACAGCTAAACAGACCGTAGCACGTACCACAAACTGGATAAGATAATAAAGTTCAAATATAGATCAATGAATCAATAATACAGATCACAGACAACAAAAATTAAGTCTCCTCTGACGGGCGGGGCAGTCCGATGGTTATCATATAAGATTTTAGGATAGAAATTTGAACATTTTATTTTCACTAGATGAGCAACTTACAAGCCAATACAAGCACAGGCTTTTTTATTTTATTTTATATTTTAGTAGCTCGTGGTTTGAATTATCTGATCCATAACCCGTCTTTAGTTAGGTTAAAAAATTTTCAATCCGTCAAGATGATAGAATAGTCTAAAAAGCCTCGCTAAATAGCTCGTCAGTCATAGACCAACCCGTCCCGCCATGAATCAGGCCGACCGCTCTAGTTCGACATTAAATAAATTTTCAAGGGATCACCCAAGATTTTATAGGATCAAAAGTTATAAAATGAATAGTGATTATTTAAATAAAATGCTTAATTAGTTAAATTTGATTTTTAATAACTTAACGTTATTAAATAACTATTTAATCAAACATTTTAGTTTTTCAAACACTAGCTAGTTGCATCTTTGAATAAAAAAATTCTAATATATTAATATAAACGAGAGAGACAAATATGGTGGTGGGAAAGCTAGAAAATTTTAAAAATGCTTAGAAATAAATTAGATTGGAATGAAGATATTAAATACGGGTAAAAAAGGAAATAAATAGATATAGAAATTTAAAAAGTATATCATATCAGTAAAATATATAAAGCAATATATACGTATAAACAAAAATCAATTAAAATATATATTTCCAAATTTTTTAAAAACAACAGATCATAATTTAAATTAAAATATAAGTTAAAAGAAGGAAAAAAATAATATGAAAATTGATTTTATTCCCATTGAATAGGTAATTAATTTGAAATAATCGATTGGTCTTTTATTTATTAGTTCGAAATTGCCTTATATGATTGAGTCCGAATATTTTGAATATGTGAAAAGGTATTAAATGACATAGGAATTATTAAATGTAGAAATCAATAAATAAATTAATAAATCATTATTATTAAATATTACCTTTTTTAAAACTCATCTTTTAATTAATATTCAAAATTCAACATAATAACTTTTTAGATATCTTTCTTAGTAAATTATTTTCTTATAAATTTATTTGTTTGTAATGTATGACATTGAGAATTCAATGACGGATTGGTGTTTTAGCGACGACAATTTATGGGTCGATTGGCATCTTATCGATGACAATCTATTAGAACTCATTGCCAAGAGGTTAGATGCTATGGATTATATTCGTTTTCGTGCCGTTTGCAAAACATGGCGATCTATCTCTATCATCCCCGAGCATCTGCTTCCATGGCTGATCACCGGATGTGATCGCGTCGATGGGCGACTCTTCTACATCTCTTTTATTGATGACAAATTGCACTCCATCGTTGTGCCAGCCCTTAAGGAAAACAAGAGCGTTGGGTTAGGGATCGTCTCGTGCCAGGGTTGGTTGGTTCTAGAAGGACAAGAGAACTCATATGCCATCTCCCTCCTCAACCCCCTCACCGATGCACATGTTCATCTCCCCGAGGCCATCTCCCTCCTCAACCCCCTCACCGATGCACATGTTCATCTCCCCGAGGCCCCTAAACAATTGTTCACTAGAAGGATGCAGTATAACATACCCTTTGATCCCCTTCATCCCGAGGCTACGATGAATTATGTCGAGATTCAATACTTAATCCATCAGATGGCGATGTCTTCTGATCCATTGTCCACAACTGGATGCATCATCGTGGTCATCTCAGCCGTTAGCAAGGCATTGGTATCACTTCGGATGGGGGCTGATGCTTCTTCTTGGCTCTTGATGAACAACGAGAGCAAGTACGAGGACGTCGTCTTCTTCCTCAGACGTTTCATTGCTGTCAACTGTTTGGGAGAAGTTCATATTTTCTCAGGCATCAACCTTGATAAGCAGTGGACCATTAATTCTCCTTCAATGGAGCTCAACAAAGCTGATTGGAAGTTAGCATGTATGTCCACTAGATGCCTTATTCTTTATCAGAAAATAAGTGACTGTGAGGGATATATATCCTTTAAGGATAGGAAGCTTCCGTTCTACAAAACCAAGTCGGTTAATGTGTATAGACTAGTTGGAGTACACAATTTTGGTTCACTACCGCCGCTAAAGTTTGTTGAGATCAATTTCCGGAATTCTGTACTTTTTTATGGGATATCTTCACCTCCGTATTCCTTCCTGCAGTTATTCAGTGGTATGCCTAATCTTGTTTACATTGCCGGCGAGCATGGAGAGATGCCAGATGATGATAGACTCGTTTACTACGTGACTATGCCGCAAAGGATTGATAAAATGAATGCAACTGTGAAGCCCCTGCTCCCTCAAGCTGCGACATATTCCATGTCATTTTGGCACATGCCACAACCATTTTAATTGTTTTATGAAGGTAAAAAAAAACTGTTATTTCTTATTGAATTTTCTAGCTTTTCAATTCTGTTATTCTAGTTGGAAAATGTCATGCAGATGAAAAATAATTTTTATTAATAAATATTCTGTTTAATTTTATTGACAGCTAATCCATGTGGCTTGATTATCAATTTTAAAAGTTTTTATTTTTCTTTTAAAAAAATGAAATTTTATCTTGAAGTCATGCATATATAGCCAATTGATTGTACTAATAATATTCCCTAGGATTCAGATAAAAAGAATAACATTAAACAATTTAACTTAATTAATACCTATATTAATAATAAGTGCTAAAAGCAACTCTATAACTATTTTTTAAAATTAAAATTTATTTATCTTATTAGGATATTCTCGACTTTTCTAAATTTAAAAATGACATAAATGTGTATAATCTATTTGAATTTTGATATTTTTATTTTAATATCGAAAGTAAAATTTAGAAGATTTTCTTATATTTTAGAAATTTTATTCCCAAAAAAATTAATGTAATTAGTTCGCATCTATTTTTATCAATCTTTTAAGTAAAATTTTAAAATAAATAAATAAAACATTATAAATTAAAAAAATAAAATTAATTTTTGTTTTAAATTAATAAATAATTTTTTATATAAATTATTCATGAATAATTTACTAATATTAATTGTAATTTTACAATCTTGGCTTGCAACCTATGCATCAAGCTGTCTCTGCCTCTTTTATCAACGCTACCAGTGGCCCAAGGCAATCTTTCCTGTTCTCTTCTCGGTGTTCAAACCTAATAGTAATAAGGAAATTTAGCTTAGTGTTTTGATTCCTTTATTAGAAGGAGAGTCTTGGTGTGACATTAAAATTGTTATCTTATGACTTAAGATTTTGATTAACAGAAATAACCTCTCGAAAAATGGATGTGAGACAACATAAGCTAATTAAGTAGCATGCATCAATATTTATATGGTAACCTAGCTATCCAAGCAATCCATATAGGTTATAGTTATTGTTTGTTAATTTGTCCAAGATTGAATTCAGCAAATATATATTATATAACTGTAGTATGTAGATATGATTTATACTCTACAAGGGATTATTTAAGGACAATTCAGAAAGCGTTATCAAGAACAACGACAATACATAACATTGTTTTCACAAGCATTATGAAAACAAAGGGCAGACTAAATAGTTGATGCCAAGATAAACCTAACTGCTTCAGATAACCTTGTATCATTGTAAATGAGCACATGAATATAACTTTCACTGGTAATGTTAGTTCATCTCTAATTTAGAGAAGCAGTACGTTTGACCAACACACCAGTGAATAACTGATGGGAAAATAATAGGCATATGTATCTAGAAATAGTGTAGTCAGAAAGTAATCAAGAACAAATTAAGATAAAACGATGGGTTTGTTAACATTGTTTTCACAAGCACTGACAATAGAAACCAAAGGGCAGGTCATTAGTTAAAACATAGAGGGATTTAACTGTTTAAGTTGAAATTGGATTATTAGGAAATGAGCAAATTAGCATACCTTTCACTAGTAATTGTTAGCTCGTCTTTACCAGAATGATATCCTTTTCCCACTGCTTCACACAATCATTATTACCCTTTAAGTTTCTACGTACACATAAAAGATTAAATCACAAATATCCAAAATCTTAATTGATCACCTTTAATTGAACATGTGGTTTAATTTATTTTTTTTTCAAAAAAAAAACTCCTTTCTCTGTTTTCACATAGACAACTTGCAACCTACTGACCTTAGGTAAGGGACTATCAAATATTGCAAGAAGGGCCTCAATAAGAGTATGTCTGCGTGTCAATTTTCAAGTACAACCAAATACTCTTCAAGGAGAACTTCTCATGAAAATTATACACACATTTTTATTAGGTACATTGGAAAATAGGCATTTCTTGACTGCTAGATGGCTAGAGTTTTTGATTTAGGATTGGATGAGACCACAAATTCTGAAAGATTTCATGAACCACAAGGCGCCAATATAATTTGGCATAGTTTTAAGCACACATTCGTGTGGGAAAAAGCAGTCAAACAATGATAAAAGAGTCAATAAGACAAGAATATTAATGGCAAAATATGAACGAGGAATCTGAAACAGGAAAATAAATCTAGCAATCAAATCAACTAATCTGGTGAATGATGTCTGGTCTATAATCAACAGGGTTGTGATTTTGCTTCTTCAAATAATTTGTATGGTCATTTGAGTTCAGAATTTGAAAATTCTGTATACAAGCAAAATATTTTTAGGCAATAAGAGCAAAAGACACAATGGCTGCTTAATAGAAGACATCTGAGATGCAATTCTTTTATTCCATAACTTTAAATAAAAAAAATCATACAAACTTTTTGTGAAAGGGGAAAAGAAGTAAACCAATCTAATTAGTGTGTAAGAAATTTGTTTGCCTTCAATTAAAATATGCTAATCCACTAATGCTTGTTTCACGCCACATGAAGCTGGAGATAGAAAGAGAACCTTAATGATGTAACGACCTGGATCTTATAATTGCACATGGGTGACATGAGGCCACACCAAAAAATAAATCAGCATATTCATTGATTCCTAGTTTTCATAATTAATTTTCTTTCTATCAGCATTACCTTATTCATATCCTTCATCATGTTTTGGACACTTAATTTTTTTTTTCCTTAATGGTACGTTCTCATTATAATTTTCTTCTTGTTATCAGTTAAAGCATTAGTATTTGGATTGAAATTCAAAGATGATAAATCTAAATAAATTTAAACCAAACAAATTGCTTTTGCTCATCAATTTTCTTCTCTCTCTTTCTCTCAAACTCAAACAGTGAACTTTGAGCCCACGGGAAACCATTTGCTTTTTTTTTTTTGAGCCCACGGTAAACCAGTACATGGTAAAGTAGATTCCTTCTAGTTATTTTTCATAATCACTTGTTGCCTTATTATTTTCCTTGCATGGAGAGTAATTTATCCTGAAAATAAGCCAGATGGAGTCCCAACCAAACTAATCTCGTTTGAGAGCATATATCTTCGTGTAGCACAAACCCGGAGTTATAGATGAACACCCCTGTAATTTAATCTGCAGCCTAAGTTTGAACATGTAAATCTAGAGAGTGACGAATCCTGACATACAAACTCTTGTAATCAGTTTGCGTAATGACATGTGATTTACCATACAAACTCATGAATCCTCTCGAATCCAACGAGCATAAGCTCGAATATACAAAATTTCAGCAAGAAAAAAAAACGGCAAACGCCTGTCGATTATTCAGAATGTACATGACAATTCATCGTAGCGGTGTCGATACTCAGCACCAAAAAAACGTACCTTTCCGACTTTTCGGACCTCCAGACACGCCTTTTAGAGGACGCAGATGACCCCCGGCCGCTTCGCTCTGTCGACAGGCCCAGTGACCGGGAGGACAGGAATCATGTCCAAAGCTTCCTCAGTCCGTCTCTCGCCCTCGTTCTCCTCTACTTCGACTCCAGTCTCAAAAGCAGCTCGATCCCCTTCCCTTTCTCCCTCGTCGGAGACATTCGAAGAAGAGAACCTGATAAAAGGAGTCGAAATTGGGAAATTCATTAACTAGGGCGAACATAACATTGATATCTATTTATTTATTCTTGAAAAAAAAAGTGAAATAAAAATGAAAAATTCTCACTCTTATATTTTCAAATTTTCAAAATGCACCGTCAACTTTTAAAATTCACAAAAAACTTTCTAAAAAAATAAATTGTGAAAAAATAATTAAATTATTTTATTTGACAAAGCATTTCATCATGGGGAGTAATGATGAGGGAGATATTAGATCGAAAAGAATTTGGATATCTCCATAATTACATGATATTGTCCACTTTAGACCTAAGTCCTCATGGTTTTCATGTCAATAGAGATATCTTTCCCTTATAAACTCATGATCTTCCTGCCCCTCGGTCCACCCGACCTACTAGGACTTCCTACCTGGTGTCTGGTCCTCTTGATCCGAACATAGGAGCCCCTACTTTCGAGGTCAATTTTGTTCCAACATGGCTTATACCAATTGTTGTATCGAAAAGAATTTAGATATCTCCACAACAACATGATATTGTCCACTTTGGACCTAAACCCTCATGGTTTTACTTTTGGGCTCTATTCAAAAGGTCTCATGCTAATGGACAAGGACGAATCTAGGAATTAAAAGTGGGATGGGTTAATTCCGAGTTGGTTGAGTCTGCCAAGGATATTATAAATGGGGTTCAAGTTCACTTTACACGAGCACGTTATCATTTCGACTTTTCTTATATTTTATCAAATTTTAAATAAATTATATACAGATTTATAAACAGAATTGTAAATAAATTAAAATTATACTTGATATGTTATTTGAGACAGATTAATAATAGATTTTTTAAAAAATAAAGAAATAAATAAATAATTTTTTAACCAATTTCTTAAACTAGAAATGAAATATTTTCATCTTAAAATTAATTAGGGACTTTCACTAGGAACGAATTTTAGTAATAGATTTTTTTATATTCTTATTTTCTTGTAGTGAAAGAATTTATTAAATTGATAAAGCGAATGAATATTTGTTAAAAATCTTTATGTAATTAAATTTATTTGTTATTGCTATATACTATGAAAAGTTCTTCTTGACTGTGAGATGACCAAAATTGGCTTCAAAATATCAAATAAGAAATTTAATTTTTCAAGTGATTTTATCTAAGGGCTGGGCTAAATCCGTTCCTACCAATGGAGATATCTTTCCCTTATAAATTCATGATCTTTCCTATATATTTTTAATGTAGGATTATATTTACAATTTTGCAATCCTAGCAGGAGAGTCTTTGCCCATGGATGCATTTGATATAATTTATGAGAGATTACAAACGAGTGAATAATATAAAAAAAATGATAAATTTAATTTTGAATAAGATGCTTAGTTAGTTAAATTTGATTTTGAATAACTCAACGTTATTAAATAAATATTTAATCAAACATTTCAGTTTTTCAAACAGCTAGTTGTTTCTTTGAATAAGAATGAAGATATTAAATATGGGTAAGAAGGAAATAGATAGATCATACGATTATCTATACGTAAAAACAAAAAACAATTAAAATATTTCCATGAAATTGGATATATGAGAATTGATTGGTCTTTTATTATTTTATTAGTTTGAAATTCCTTATATTATTGATTCATAAAATTCTGAACATGTGAAAAAGTCTTAAATGACATAGGAATTATTTAAGTTAGAAATCAATAAATAAGTTAATAAATCATTATTACTAAATATTAACTTTTTAATACTTATCTTTTAATTAATATTCAAATTTTGATTTTACTATGTCAACATAATAAGCTTTTTAGATATCTTTATTAGTAAATTATTTTCTTTATAAATTTATTTGTATGTAATGTATGAAATAAAAAATTCAATGACAAATTGGTGTTCTAGCGAATCTATTAGAATTCATTGGCAAGAGGTTAGATGTTATGAATTATATTTGCTTTTGGGCCGTTTGTAAATATATTTAAAATAATAAATTACAAAAATATAATAAATATCTTGAATAATGATTGCACCTTCATAATATCAAAGTGAGTATTGTGCCCAGACCAATTTATAATTTTCCAAAGACGAATTTCATGTCTTATTGTGTTGAACTCGGTAAAAATGATTTCGCTCCTCTCAGGATCTGAATCACAGGACCAAACAACTAACTTTTGAAATTCAGCATCAACCTTAGAGCATCCATAATATATCACCATTATAACATTTACCACTTCAATTTTTAACAGATGTAACCTACTTTATTGGATGCCATACCTCCCTATATGTTAAGATAAAATATTCTCTATGATTTACTTATTTGTATCTTATCGTAATGCTAACGATATTAGACTGCCCCATCAATACACCTAGTTTGATCCTATCTACCTTACTAATTCAGTAGGTTCAACCTCTTGTAATTAAGTCACCCAATTTGACTCGACTGATAAGCCGAATTGACTGAATTTATCTAGCTATATTAGTCTAATTGACTCATTGGTTTACCTAGCCCTTCAACTTTGGTCCAACCAAATTGAATAGCTCCTAACAACTAGTTTACTAATTTTATTAATCTTTATTTTAATTTTAAAAAGATAACTTTTTAATAAATATTTTATTTTACAAAGATTAAATAAAAATTTTCACCTGTTAAAATATGAATCGATAAAATGAAATGGATCCTTCTAATGGATGATCTGACCTAAATCTAAACATCAAAATGCAATCACATTCAAATTAACCCCATGTTTCTCTATTTCATCATTTCAAATAAACCATTTAAATAGTTAGTTTTAAGACATCTAAACAATCAAAAGAGGCTGTCAATCCGCTTTAACCCATGTGGCCGTATTCATAGATTCAAAGCGTTGAAACAATTTTTTACCATGCAAAGATAAAATGATATATAATCGATTAATATTGATACGGTGATAAAGATAGACCTAAAATATAAGTAAAATAAGGAAGATTGGTTGAGGTGACGGTCAAACTTAAGAGAAAGTCAAAGATATCAATAATATTAGTGATGCGTCCAAACTAGCCTTAGGGCCTGTCTGGCATGAGTGTCTGTCCGGACAGATTGCCTATCTCAACTCAGGTATCGAGTAGCATGTTCGGCTGTCTCGGCCGAGCGGAGAGGATGGTCGATCGACCATCATTCTCAACGAGCAGATAAGGTTTCATCTGGCCTACCACCTATCCGATCAGCTCTAAGGGCCGATTGGACATATGTCTTCTCGATAAAATGGTGGTCTGAGTGAAGAACGAACAGTTGGCCGCATTCCGTAAGGCCGAACTGGCGACTCACCGGCCGAGTGAATGTCGATCGGCTCAACATGGGCCTATGGACCCTATGTTACCGTACTCTTTTAGAAGTTTGTGTAGCCAACAACAGAGAATGTCCTGCTAGTAAATTATACTTTAGAAGCTTCTATCTTGTTACATCACATAGATTTGTACGCTCGTTTAAGGAAAGATGTCAGAGATATTTTTTCGACTTATCTTTTCTTAGCAAGACTTTGGAAAACGTGTATATACCTTGAGATACTTACATAGGTGTTACAATGGTATTAAAAGGTGAATACATTCACCCCAGCATTCCCTCCAATCCGTCTACATAAGCGTTACAATAACACTATAAAAAGAGATCTTCAGGTATGCGATGCTCCATCTGTAGATGCGGACCGATGCTTCTCCGAAACTTGCCTACACAGGAGTTTCGGACATCGATGTTTATTTGACTGGCCGAGTCAATCAGATTGATATCTTCCACAATCCAAAATCCAGTAACGAGTAAAGCCATTTATTTACGCTGACTGAGTCCCTTTGTTTACTTTGTCTACACGCTTTTGGAAAATTCGTCCTGAGTTAGTCTTGAACAGAGCTTCATGGCCAAGCAACTGCACCAAAGCATTCATGCTCCTTTATAAGGAAGGAGAGGAAGAGAGCTAGCCTCTACACAATCAATTCGACAACAGACCTACAATCTTAGTTAAATTCAATTCATTCCCATCCCTTATTCATCAGTTAAATTCCTTTTCACCTTGCTTCTTCCATAAACCTGAACTATATTAAGCTTGACTTGTCCGGCTCAAGAGAATACTGATGGAGAGCGACAAGAACCGGACATCATTGTGGTTCCGATGCCTTTCTCGTGGGAATCCTAGTGGCGCAAAACGACCGACGACCGTGAAACCTAAAGTCCGGCGACTGGAGGAAGCTATGGTTGTGGCTACTAAACATTTTGCCAACAAAGTAAATTTAGATTGACTATGTCTTTGTTTATGTCATGGTTGTAAGCTGAAGGGGTTCATATACTTAACTAACTAGTTAATCTAGTTAGTAATTTGTGTGACTAGTTGAAAATTAATGTTCGTTTAATCTTATAGAAAAGGGTTTTTTTTTATTTACTCTAATAACAAGTATGGACACGTTGAAATATTTATGAGTATTAATTATTATTAAAAAAATTAATTAAGTTTTTTTCTTCTAAATTTAAGATAATAAAGTTTATG
This sequence comes from Zingiber zerumbet, assembly GCA_037833815.1. Classification (NCBI taxonomy): domain Eukaryota; kingdom Viridiplantae; phylum Streptophyta; class Magnoliopsida; order Zingiberales; family Zingiberaceae; genus Zingiber; species Zingiber zerumbet. The sequence continues at coordinate 12,322 of JBBMJZ010000035.1, forward strand.
TTGATAAATGGGTCTATTTAAGCGAATAATTTCATTTATATGTTTTTTCATTTTTTTTGTTTTATAATAATAGGATATTTCAAATTTCAATTTTTTTTAAAGTTTATTATACTTTAGACTTTTACATGAGCCCTAATTTCTTAAGCTTAAAACTATTTTTATCAATCAACTATTTAATCATTATTCAAAAACTGTATCGTCAATTATTAAAAACCGAGTCATACCCATCGTATTATTATTATTATTATTTTAATGACTTAGAAATATGTTAATCGGATAAAAAAAACATCAGTGATATTTTTTAGACTATTTAGTCTAGTATTATTGACACTTAAAAAGATATTTTATAACTGCCATTTAAAATTGATCCCAAGTAAATATTTATATAGATACTAACTACGTCAATAAGTATGAAATAATTAGAAATATATTAATGGATAGGAAAAAGGTGAAATCATCACTTAGATGACCTCCAGGGTAGCCCCCACTATTTGAAAAGAGGTAAATCATGGAGAACTTCGTCCAGCAATAACAGCATAGGCAAGCAGAGGTTGAGACAACTAAGGCATTTTGTACACCGTTAGGAATTGACCCAGACCTATTGACAGTAACACTCTTGCATGAATCAATTGTGTCGATTCGTGAGAATGATTAGAAATATGTTAATGATTATATATATATATATCAATGCATAATACTCTGTCTACCTTTAAGTAAGCAGCTATGGGCGACATGCGATGCGGATGATCTGACGTGGTCAAAATTTAATTTTTTATTTATCTCTTTCATATGTATGTAACACCTATGTTCTCTCTCATTTGATTGCATGCAAGGTGGTGCTAACACCATCAAACCAACACCATCCACCTTGGCGTTGATTTGTAAAACCAGCACCAAGGTAGTGCTGGTTTCTACAAATTAGCACCACCTAGTCGGATGTCATTGGTTTGTAAAACTATATAAGAATGATACCTGCACAACTTTACTTGAGCAGTTGTGGGAGATATCTGACGCGGGTGAGCACCTATTTTTTTTTTAAGTTTTGATTTTTTTTTCACTTAATACTATATAATTCAATCGTTAAACCCTAAAGATAAAATCTGATTAGCATAACCGTATCAGTTGTTTAAAAAACTTCACAAGAAAATTAAAAAAAAAGGTTACGCTGGGCGCGCCCCCTACATCGCATACCCCATGAGCACTTTAAAATTATTCTTGTTTTGATTTTTTTTTTTTTACATCGCCCAGGTAATAGCCATATATATATATATATATATATACACACACACCTTATCCTGCGCATTCTGTGAGCACTGCATTTTTTTTTAATTTATTTTTTTTTTACTTAATACTATAATCCAACTCTTAAATTTTAAAAGTAAAATCTTATTGACATAACTAGGAATTTAAAAAAAATTAAAGAAAGGAAAAAATCAACGTTTCACTGATTGTGAGCATCAAATTTACTATCCAAGGTTGCCGCTATATCAATTTTGATATTCTACTGGTGTAAATGAATTAAGTCAGTTTGCAAGCTTTTCAAGCAAACTCGATAAATATTTGATTCCTATTCGAACTTATCGAATTCGAGCCGAACTAGCTCAAGCTCAAATTATTTAGTTCGATAGTTCATGAGCCACTTACGAGCCTTAATATTTTATTAATATAATATAATTATATATTAAATAAATAAATTTTGAGCCTTTTGAGTACTTATTTTCAAGCAATAGTTCGAATAGCTCACGGATATATTCGAATCTTTCGAGCCGAACTCGAACCCGAGCTTTGATTCAAGCTGAATTCAAGTAAAAATTTTAAACTTTTCGAGCTTTGAATCGAGCTCGAACTCGAATGTAACTAATTCGAGCCGAATTTGAGACTTAGATTTTTCTTCATATTCGGCTCAATTCCATTTATTTACACCCCTATTCTCCCCACCCTTATACGACAACCATGGGCGAAAGCCTACATGGCCACCTGATGCGACTTTGATTCAATTTTTTTAATTTTTCTATCACCTGCATGTAATAATTCTCTTCTCTTTTTTGCATGTAAAGTGATGCTAGTTTCTAATTCTTTAAAGACTAGCACCCGCACATTGGTGCTGGTCTGTACAAACCAACACCAACGTTGATGCTGGTTTGTGCAAACCATCACCAACATGCGTAGATTAGTACCAAGTTGGTGCTCTTATGTGTAAACCAACACCAACAGTTAGTGTGTAGTTTACGCAAACCAACACCAACAATGTGCAAACTAGCACCAACGTGTACAAATCAGTACTACGTTAGTGCTGTTAGCACCAATGATCAAACTTAGATTTTGATGAATAACAAATAAATTAAAGTTAGATGTTATATTTATCTAACCTCTTTACCAAGTGTAAAGGAATTGACAGATCTAGATGACTTGACACTAGACTGAAGGCCAGTTAGGTCTGAGGACTTGATAATTGGTATGAAGTCTAGATATGCCAAGGAGTGACACGATATCTAACAGGAAGTCTAACTGAGTTTGCGGACCTAACAATTGGAAGGAAGACCTAGTGGGTCGAGAGACAAGTCAAGTGACTGTAACTGGTAAGTAAAGGTAAGTCACTAGAGGAGAGATCCAGTGAGGATGAGTTCTTGTGGGACTATAGGCACGATCCACTTTAGAGCCATTTTGGATGTTTAAGCTGGAACCATGACTAGATCTTATCTTGATAAGACATAATTTAATTAATAATCATTCTATTTATATTGTGCTAATTCTGTTTTGTAGGGTAATTTTTGTTACTTGGACTAACGTGTTTTACAGGGAATCAAAACTACAAGTTGGCTAAAAAAGGGTCTCCAGACACCCGAGAAGGATCCAAGTGTCGTGATATCTAGGTGCCCGGACATAGTCCAGGTGCCTGAATTGACCCGAATCCTAGCACATGAGTAGAGGAGTTGGCACATGCTAATTGCCCATCACACGTCAGAGTCCAAGCTCTCAGACTGGTTTGGGCGCTCAGAGATGGATGAAGTTTTAGAGATAAAGCTTCGACGAGGCGTGAACATGTCAACAGTTCAGGCACTCGGATCGGGTCTAGGCGCTCTGACATGGATAAGTTAGTGAAGTTTCAAGATTGGATAAGCCTCGTTGGAGACGCCTGGGGTGGTCCGGGTGCTTAGAAGACGCCTATAAAAAGGTCTTCAACCAGAAGCTTCATAACATCATTCGCTACAACTTCGCGCTGCTGCTGTTCTACTACTCGACAACTTCCAACTTTTATCGGCAGACTGACACCAACACATGAGCACAACTAGGTTAAATTCTACTAAGTGTTGGTAACGAAGTTTTTATTGCATATCTTTTATACTTGTAAAGGGTAAGTGTTGGGTTGTTACACTTTCCTAGTTCTTTATCTTTATTTGATTACTTTATCGGAAGTTTATTAGCAGAGAAGTTAGTGGATTGACTATCGATACGGTCCGAGGAATTGTGAGTCTTGAAGTAGGAGTTGCCGAAGGCTTTGAACCAAGTAACCACTTATGTTCGTGTTGTAGGTTCCGGTGCGACCGGCTAGAGGGGGTAGATAGCCTGAAATGAAATTCAATCATTTCTCGTTCTTTTGACTTTGATTAGTAAGTACAATTAATTAACCAACATCATTAACATAACAGAAATAACAACTTATAAAAGAAATGTGTAAGAAGACTAGAATTTACTTGGTTACAACCTAGGTGGTTGCTAATCCAAGACAGATGAAAACACTAGAAATATCTCCTTCATTGAAGGCGGAGAAGTTCTTACACTCTTTGATAGCTCAGAATGTTACTAGGAAATGAATACAAAAGTTGTTGGTTTAGGGGTTTTTTTATAGCTCCTGGAAAATATTGTTCGCAACTTGAAGGTGCTTTCAATTCGGACCAAGGTGCATCTAATGTGATAACTTTTATCCACCAAAGATGCCCCCAGGGCGTAGCACAGACGGTGGGCGCATGGTATTTCTGGTGTAATGGTCAGGGGTCGATTCTCAGGAACTGACGACCTGGGGTTTACCCCGCCATGCGCCTATGGCCTGTGTACATGCATGAACCTCCCTCCATATCCGTGGGGCCGGCACTAGGGGGGCCGCTAAGGTAGCGGATCTACCTTTGTAAAAGGCAGTTTAGAGGATCCGACCTCGGCTGGCTGGTAATGGTGGTGAGTGTGGTGTGGTGGTGATCTCGTAATGTAATTACGATTATAAAATTTTATTTTTTTATAATTTAAATTAATTATATTATAATTTTAAAACGGTACCAAGTAAAAAAATAATATTATAATATAATCTTCATTATGTTACAGGTGAATTACCTCCCAAGGTAGTCTTAATGTGTGCGGAATGGGAATATTTAAATATTAGATTTCAAATAACATGAAATCGATCAAATTGGCTAAAAAAAATATACATTTAAATCCATCACAAAGAATATCTACTTGAAAATTCTCAAACAGGATTAGTGACTTCAGACTGGAGGAGGACTCTTTAAAAGTCGAATAACACCAAAAACATTATGTATTTTATGAATCCGCAAAAAGGCACGCCGTTTTAAGCCATCTTCTTCGCGCTTTTGTACTCCCCGCTTCCTGATGCCTCTTCTCGCTCCTCAATCGCAGTTAACGACGACGATGGCGCCGATGCCGTCACCGTCCTTGGCTTCAGCATTAGCTGGTAATCCCTTCGGACCCCCCACAGCACTTCGGCGCACTCCTTCATCGCCGGCCGCGACTTTCTCTCCTCCGCCAGGCACCGCTCCGCCAGCCCTAGAACCCTCTCCGCCGCCCCCACCGACGCCGGGTTCCGCCGCACCCTCGGGTCCATCGCCGTCGCCACGCCCCCTTCCTTGAACCGCCGGATCGCCTGCGTCCATCACCCCACATTATTAACCCGTTAGATCGACGACGATGGGGAAGCCATTAAGCGAAGCCCGGAAAAGGGCGAAGAAGATGGCATTACCCATCGCGTGGTCATGCGTTCCCGGCTGGCGCGGTTGCGTTCGATGGGACGCCTCCCCGAGATCATCTCTACCAGGAGGACGCCGAAGGAGTACACATCGCTCTTCTCCGTGAGCTGGTAGGTGCGAAGGTACTCCGGGTCCAGGTACCCCGCCGTGCCCTTGATCTGGGTCGATATGTGCGTCTTCTCCGGGTCCTCCTCCGCCAGCCGGGCGAACCCGAAGTCAGCCACCTTCGCCCGGAGCTTCTCTGTCAGCAGGATGTTCGTGGCCTTAATGTCTCTGTGGATGATCGGGTGATCTGCCAGGTCAAACAAACCAAAAGAATCAAGCCTTACATTTACAAGTTGTAATGCATCAGATAATTGTGCTAATTGAAGGTCAGTTCTATTTTCCTTGGCTATTCTATTATCTACTCTAGCAGCAATCTGGATACGTTTCTTGTTGAAATTACAACACGGATCTTATCATTGTATCACTATAATTTTGTAGTTTGTCAATGATTGACAGATCCTATCTCAAAGGTCTGTCATGTCTAAGAAGATTATGATATGTAGGTAAGCTGGCTTGCTAAAATACAATTTCTCTTGTTTTAGTTGCTAGTAGGAGTTATTGCCATGTTCTTGAAAAGAATAAAAATAAAAAATTCTTCCTTATATGAAAATTTTCCACTCCTTTTATTTTAAACGTCTATGTTGGTGGCATCTAAAGTTCAATGTTAAATAACCATGCTAAACACACAGTTAGCTACCTGCATAAGTGTGCATATAAGCAATAGCATGAGCTACATCAATAGCAATGTTGAGTCGGTCCCCAATCTCTAGACCACTTCCTCTTGTTCCTGCATAGAATTGCATTACCTATCAAGATTTCAGTTAATTATATATATAACCTGCTAAACATTGCATTCATACTTAATCCTGAAAATCACAGAACCTGGTAATGTTCTATACTTTTTTCTTTCTGAATCAATATGGATTTCAGTGTAGGGAAAAGAACATTGCCTACCATCCAAGTGTTCGCGTAGATTGCCGTTGCTAACATACTCAACCACCATCAGACGTTCTCTATCAGTCTCCAAATATCCAAGAAGTCTGACTAGGTTTGAATGCTCCACTTGCGACAGAATTTCTATTTCACTCTTGAACTCTACGCTTACGTGCATGTGATTCATATTCTGTCATATCACAATCAGCTGAGGTTAGTTTTATATTTCTCGCTTTTTAAGTGCAATCATTGCTCTTGGAGAAAAAAAACTGATACTTCAGTTAGCTGATTGATAACTAAAAAGAGCTTCCAACCTTTTTGTCTTGTTTCACTGCAATGAGGGATCCATCCTTGAGTTTGCCCTTATATATTGCACCAAATGCTCCTTGCCCAATTCTGTTTTCTATGGCAAAATTTGATGTTGCCTTGTTGATTTCTTCAATGGAAAAGATTATCCTTTCTTGTCGTGTCTCACTTTTGCTATAAGAACTTTGAGTTCTGTATCTATAGTTGCTACTGCTAGTTGATAGTTTTGAAGCTGCATGGCAATAGTTTTGTGAAGGTGATCTTTAATATTGTATGAAAATAATAATTCACATACACCCCATACAAACACATGTGATAAAAAAAAATGTAAGTTTCAAGTTTAGTATGGTGTCTTGATTTCACTTCCATGTCTGTTTATATAAATTGATTATGAAAAGAAATGGGCTTACATTTCTAAGTTCTGTTTTTTTAAGATAAAAGGAGGGATCCTGGAAATAAGGTAAGAATAAGTTGTTAATACAAGGGTCTAGTAGAGAAGAACTATTTTATCTTTACACTGTGTTAACTAGTGATACAATTTTTCCAAAATCTCCTAGGTGGGATTGACTCAATTGGGAAATCTTTCAAAAATCTCCTCACTAAGATCACCTTCTATTTTAGAATTAGCACCGTTAGGTTGTGATCAGCTTACAGATATCTTGTGTCTCATTCTTGTTACATGGTATAAGTGTTGGCGGGGCGTAAATCCCTGCACCTCGTATAACTTACCTCTCATCCACTTGTCTCCTCAATCACCGTGATTTATCTCCTTCGTGTTGTCCTGGGCTGGGTTGGTGGGGGCGTTGGGGATGAGCGCTTCGCCTTTTTACCACTTGTTACATGGTATAAACATATTATCATATAGGAATGCATGTACTTGCATAACTTAATTAGGCAAATTTAGTTAACTGTTACTTGTCAATTGTATTGAGTAGGTAAAATTGGTTATTAGAGCAACAATTGGTAAAGGGTGAACAAACACCAAGGAAGGGCAAATTAAAAGACCTTTTTATTGTACTCTTATTCTTCTTTCTCTTGTTCTTCCACTTCCAAATCCAGTTCTTCTTCCTCTTTCTCCCTATTCAATGTCAAGCTATGCCCATCGTAGAGTATCATCCTCGTTATCTGCCATAAGCGAACTCCCTTTAACATTCTATCCCGCCAAAATCTAAGCATGTCCTTCTATTGGGCTGAACATGTGCCCACTGTCTATTAGTTCACCACCTGGTCTGTCACCAATGTTTCGACTAGCTCAAATTTCTATTTTCACATAACAATTATTTCCAATAGCTTGTGGATCAAGACTTATTAGACTCGGCGGTTCTTCGCTATCTATCCAAGCTCGCCTACCAGCCCTACCTTCCGCATCATGTGCCGATGTGACAAAATCACATCAGATGCTTGGTATACCTAGGTCAGCAAACCTGCTTGTGCTTTGAAGCAGGTTGCCATGGGATTCACCTTAAGCCGAGTCCTTATGTGATTAGGGCAATTTCAAATACTAGTAGATAACCCATTGCAATGATGACAACAATTAAGCAGGAAGATGGGCGTTGCATATGTGAGAAAGATTCAGGAAAATCTTGAAGCACATAATATTCAACATGGGTCTTCATCGTCAAATTTGCTTTCAATATCTTTTTTTTCAGGTACAGGAATACTATGAAAACAATGCATATTGGGAGTTTAATCTAACAGTCAATCCAAGAATTTCAAGGCTGCTATCAGTTAGGAAAGGATGAGAACATACAGGAAGTGGATGAATAATCAGATGTGTCCGGCATGCCTACTTCCCGATCTGCATCGTTCCCAGTGATGCAACTGCGTGGCACGAAGCAACCCACGAATCCTGATGCAATTTCTTGGGCTTTCAAGCTGATCGAGTTCCGGCCCTGCAGCTTCGGCCTACCGATTTCAGTCGAACTGTCATACGATGATTTCATCGACAAGTCAGGCTCTCTTGGCACCCCATGGCGGACACCGGAGTCTTCTATCTCGCTCCCAAAGCTGCTGGAATAATGTCCAGATATCTGCATAGGAAACCTCTTCAGTATCGCTTACTCCCTCTGTGTTTACTTTTGCATCTGCTTCTCTGTTTTCTTCCCTGCCGTGGCCCTTTTTAGGTTGCAGAGAGGAAGGTCGTTTGGTGCTTTCCAAGGAGATGCAGGCTGTTGGAAGTCAATGAAATGAATAATAATTGAGGATATTTGCTCGTTCATCACCGTGGATTTTATGACTCCAAACAACATCCATCTACTTGTCATAAGTGGGTGGGCCATATATGCCACAGCAGTAGGGTACGGTTGTAATCCCCTGTAGAAAAAAAAAAATACTCAACTTGCTTTCCTTGATTTCTTTAACAATTTCAGGCTTTCAGAGAAAGGGATTCAATTATATTTTTAAATCCTTCTGATGGAACTGCGTTTTAGGTTGAGATATAGGATTACTTTTCAGAGGCTGAACGCGTCCATGCTGAAGAGACACTGCTTGGAAGTGGTCATGCTGTTCTTCACCGAGGTATACTCTTCTTTCTTTTGACACTTTACCTTGAAAATTGTTTTGCGCACAAGTCTACTTTTTCGTTTCCATAAGATTACCCTTCAATATAATTTTTACCCTCCTCTAAATGATGTTGCAGGGTAGATTAGTTGTGGAAAAATTGAACATTTTAGACTTTTATGCATATATAAATTGGTTCAAGCAAATCATGCAAGTCAGTCAGTTCAAGCAGGTTACAATTTGGTTTAAGAAGGCCGTATGAATTGGGCGTGTTGGAAAAGCTGAGTGGGTTAAACGGAACGTGATTTATGATGGGATTATTATACGTGAGGTTTTAGAACGGTGAGGTGAAGGTTGCATAGAGTTTTGCTAGCCATGTTTGCTCAACGCACCATCTCTGTCAGCACCGGTGTGCCATATCAACGCATAGCTGCACAAAGCAACATCAGCAGTTTGATTTGTTCTACTTGATCTCGTCTTGCAATGGTTATCTTCTGTAAGCAAGCTATTACTTTGTTACGCATGAACCTCATCTAGGAGTTACGTAGCAGTAAAAATGTTAAAATAGTGTGATGTGTCAACCGTCAACACAAATCCACTTGATTCGAAATAATAATTAATTAATATGGCAAGATGCTAGAGTGGTTGGCCATTTTGACCATGATTATTATTATGATTTTAAATTCTTTTTTTCATATTTAGGGAGAAGCAAAGTTTTTTATATTTCTGAAGTCATGTAAGAAAGTTGACTCCGTTGCATAAACCGTGTCCTCCATTCTAAACTGGATTTTTGCGTGGATAACACGACAGGGAAAAAGTTACGTAGTGGGTTTAATTCTATCCGGCCCATTCCATTCCTCAACTCCATCCCAATTGGTTTTTAAATTCAGCGATCCCATTCGATCAATAGGCTGAGTCGTCAATTTGATTGGGTCCGTTAGATTAATTTACTCCTTTAAAAAATTTAAAAGTTAAAAGTTTATTAATCCAGGCTAATCCGTCTGGACCAGCGACCTGTGCAGCTTGACTCATAACGGATTTGGGTTGGCCCGTTTGTTGAGGAAAAAATTCTCCTAAACATAAAACTTAAGTAAAATGTTTTTTTTAAGAGTACTCACCAGGTATTAACTCTTGTGCATGCATTATCATTCTATTTTTCTGTATTATATCATCTTTGTTGGGATTTAGAAATTTTAGATTTTATTATTATTGTACAGCAGCGTCGGTATGGAGAGAGTGAATTGACTATAAAATAAAAATAACTCCTTTCTTCTTCTTTGGTTTAACTTAATAGCACAAATTAATTAATAAAAAACAATTGACATAAAGAAATAATAATTTAAAAAAGTAGGTAAAATGTCAGGATTTACTTAGTTACAACTTAGATGACTGTTAATCCATGGCAGATAAAAGCTCACTAAAATTTTTCTTTTTTAAGGTGGAGAAGCCTTTTGCACATGTTGACAGTTCAGACACGACTATGAAAATTAATACAGAAGTTGTTCAGTTGTTCTATATTTTCTACCTTTATAGGTTTTTTTATAACTCATGGAAAATCTTATTTGAGGGTAGAAAATGCCTTTAAGAGGGTTCAAGGCACCTTCAATCGATTAAGTTGTATCCGTGCAAAAATAAAACTTTTCACTAAGGGTTGTCGGAAGGCGCTTTCAAGAACTAGAAGGCATTTTCGTACTGTTCATCGAAGGCGTCTTCAATATTGTTCACAGAAGGCACCTTCAAAGCCTTTGAGGGCACCTTCAGTATTGTTCATCTGAAAATGGTTAATTTTCCTTGTTAACCATTTTTCGCTCCGTTCGCTTGGGTGATGCTCTGGCTATTCAGAATTGAGCTCACTCGTACCGAACTTCGACCTTCTCCTCGAGCAGCCTCCTCTTCGGCTTCTTGTCCCTCAGACTGTTGTACGCACCCTTTTTGTTCGTCGGTGTACTCTTCAACAGCACTTCATCTTTTGGATGCACCGAGCCCGTCGACTCCCTTTCCATGTCATCCATTTCGCTGGTTGCGTCTTCCGCTTGACTTCTTGTGTTTTTAACCTTTTGCACATTTAGATACAAGGATCAAATACAACATGACCTAACTGAACTTGGTTGATCATATCAAAACTATCCCAGGGGAATTACAATCTCTTCCTTTTTTATGTGTATGAACTCAAGTTCAAGTTAGGGTAAAAATTATAATAAATATAAGTGATAACAAATTGCTTGTAAAATAAGTTAAAAAAAAAAACAAATTGCTTGCAAACAAATAAGTAAAAATTCTAAATCCTACCTCCCCTGAACTTCTATCTTTTTCCCCTTTCTTTATCACATAAAAAAATTGGAAAAAATAAAATAAATCTTTTAGAAATTTTGAAATATTTCTCTAGGGGTACTTAACAAAAATTATCAGCTAACATGATTTAGAAATAATCAGTAGAAATATTTTCAAAAAAAGTATTTTTCAACTCTGAAAATTACACTTTTAAAAAAATTAACTTTCCAGAAAATAATTCGTAATAATTTCAGTAAAATTTGAAAAATATCAAAGAATTTTATAATGATAGTGAATCAGTTCTATTATAGAAAAAGTTTCCAAAAATAAATTTATGAAATATTTTTAATTTTTAAAATACCGTTTAAAAAACACAACTCAATGAAAGATAATTTTGAGAATATTTCATTTTGTATAGATAAAATTTTAAGCAAAAAAGTTTGACTAGAAAGTTAACAAAAATGATTACTTTATCGAAAAGAAAAAGTTTCTAAAAATAAGTTTGTGAAATATTTTTAATTTTTAAAATACCGTTTAAAAAAACAACTCAACTAAAGATAATTTTGAGAATATTTCATTTTGCATAGATAAAATTTTAAGTAAAAAGTTTAACCAAAAGTTAACAAAAAATTATTTAATTATCTAAATAAGATTTAGGAACCTAAAATAAGTTATGTCTTATTGAATTAACCAAATATTTTCTAGGAATTAACCATCTCTCCACTTTTGTAATTTGGTTCTTATGGTATCTAAAATACTAGTTAAATTTTCGATGATATTTGTAATTTTTTTCTAAAACATGTAAAGAATTTGAGCATAAATTATTTTTTTCAACCCTATTTTCCAAATTAGTGAAACTCTATCTGAGATTTATCAAGCAGACTGTAAAACACATTGTGATATCAAAATCGAGTAAGACAAGAAGGAAGAAGAGTAAATCAGTTTGGAAATCGTGAACCATTTAATTTCAATTTTGATTTTTTATTATTTATTGTATTTTGGAAGTAAGTTTTGAAAATTTTATTGCAACTATAGGGTAACACATAGAAACTCGGACATTTATAATATTTGGGAAGAAACACAAATGCAAGTTAACAAATATAGTTGAGATGTACAGAAATCCTATAAAATTAGCGAGGAAGTCGTAATAGCATTTACTATGTACAAAGAAAAACAGATTACTACCTTTACTCGTACTGAGAAAAAACCTTTCAGCTCAACATTCACATCAAGTTCAACTGTTGCTTCGAGATTTATTTTACCCGACCAATCTGAGATGCTAGCTAAATTATGGACGTACAGTTAGAATTAGCAAATGAGTATCGTAACCATTGTTTAAAGGTTACAAGGATATTGTTAGAATTAGCAAATGAGTATCGTAACTATTGTTTAAAGGTTACAAGGATATTAGACGAGATACAACAACAATTGAAAATTTTTAGTGTTAGAAATGGTATTAAGTAATTTTTTTCTTCTCTTATAATGAAAGTTGATAGATGTATAAAGATAAAATATATGTGCTTGTGTTATGTATTCTAAGATTTTACTAGTTATGCTATGAATGATTATCAAACATTCTTCTGTTCTTCAGATCTTCATTGTTTGATTTGATAGAAGTTGGACAGCAAAATTGTAAGTGATAGAATGTATAAGGAAAAAACCAAGGAAC